>ML386244.1:0-40716 GCA_005239525.1 Nicotiana knightiana
CAGTGAAGCAAACATTGATTTTTACGTAATCACGATACTAGTTTAAAATCCGTGCCTAAGAGAATTTCTACGAGTATTTGATTAAGGCGTTTTATTTACTAGGGGTGTTTGACCATGGTCACGCAAAAATTTACCTTGGTTTATTTTGGTATCACAACTATGTCATGTATGCGTGTACATAATTGTAATCATTTATGAGTACCTAAAGGCATGCTTCTGTCTCTAATCCTATGTTGTATATTTAGGTGTAAATGTTCAATACTAATGCGACTTTGTCTATATCTAATAGGGCATGTTACCTACAATCTGCTTATGAGGCCCAGATTTGTTAGAAAACATGAGGCCTGACAAGGACCGAGTCCAAATGGACTCTGGCCCATGATTATGTTGTCCATTGTTTGGACTCTACCACTGAACCAATCCGAAAGAATTTGGGCATGTTTGAGTCCAATTGGACTATGACCCAATTCAACATTTAACCATTCGAACACATTTGATTCAAAAAAAAAAGTTTTTGGGCGTAGTAATGAGTCCAAATGACTCTGGCCCAATATCCATTTGTGAACAAATAAATGAAATTCAAAAGATAAAATTTTTTGGGCCTGATGATAATGAGTCCAAGTGAACTCTAGCACATTACATGTTTCTGAAGGAATTTTGAAATAAAATTTATAATGACATTTATAACATTTGCCTATATTTCATCATCTTTCAAAGAAGAAATAAAAGAGTTTTGAATAAATCGAAATTTTTTGCCAAAATTTTTGATATTTTCCCTATTGATTTGCCTAAGTTCTTATTTTTCGGAATGCAGGTTTTAAAACTTATTTGTATTTCGAAAAACTTAAGGTGTGATGGCCATTTGATCAACTCCTATGATTTTGTAAAAAAAAATCATAACACAATTCCATAAACCCAATTGTTTTTGGGCCTGAAATTGCATTACAGTCACTTTTAATCTACTTGAAAATGCAGTAAAAATTATTACACTTTTTGCCGACTGAACTAATAATAAAACTGCCTATGAGTATTTGACAGATTTTCTGAAAAATTGATCTATGTGATACTATTGCATACGAACATATAGATTTTATGAGTTTATGACTCTTTAAGCGGGTTTTGTAATTTTCATAACACTTTCAAACTAATAGATTTTCCTAAAACAACGTAAATGAATTTGTAACATAACTTTCAAGTAAACAACTTCAAATTAGCATGGTTCATCCAACATTCAAACTAGTGCAGATTTATCAACAAATGTCAGTCATGATTTAGCAAAAAAGAAAGGAGCTTTACATCATCTTAAGAAAATACCTTGACAGCAGCAAGAACACAAAAAGAAAATAAGTCTCTAAAAAGTTGAGTAAGAGCAGCAGCAAGAAAACCCAAGCAGGAAATCAAAACCAACTTCCAAATGAAAACCAAGAAATCCAGAAGACAATGTGAAAACCAGTATGAGTTCTTTGCTACCAGTGAAAGAAAGAGACTCCAGCTTTCTATTTCAGGTTTAAAAAGTGTCTCTGTTTTCAAGTGTAAAAAGAAATTCGTATGAATCTTTGTGAAATCTAAGTATGTGAGAAAATTCTGTGTATCTGAATCTTAGAATCCCTCCTCTTTCTTTTTTTTTTTTAGAATGAAAAGTTTGAATGTATTTATATAATGAGGAGATAAAAAGGGATGAGAATTAAGGCCCATAAAATCTGTCAGAATTCCCTATAAATTAGGGAAAATGGCATCTTCTATGCAGAAATGGATAGCTTTCCAATTTTTGGAACCTTCCTTATCTCAAAAAATGGATAAGTGTCATATTTCCAGATATTTTCGGAACTTATGCTTTTTGCTACTCAGCATTGGGACAGTTGTCCCTATTCTAGAAAGTTTTAGCACTTTCTATAATGATTTTCAGAATTAGGTTTTCAAAATCGACCCTTAAAGGTCTTGGAATTACCTTTTAGCCCGAAGAGCCCAACTCTTAAGCTTTCAAAGGTATAGGCCTGTCCATTTAGCCAGGCCCGATAATAATTAAAAAAAACAAAGTTATGGGCCTGTCTATTTAGCCATGCCCAAACCATTAACAATGTCATGACCCAAAATCCAACACAGGTCGTGATGGCGCCCAATACCGGAGTCAGGAAAGCCAACAATTGTTTACTAGTGAGATTATCCTCATTTGACATATCAACCCCACAATTCCTAAAATTTTAAGCTTAGATAATTTAAATAAAAGCGGATACATTAACCAACTTCAGTAAATACAACCACAATGATCATGAACCAATATATACGGTCCCAAAATATAGAGTTTACTACGTGTGTGCCAGGAACTAGTGTCACAAGTCAACAGGAGAACTAGTAGAATACACAAAAGATGATACAAATTGTACTCCTGTCTGAAAAAAGTAGGAAAATATAAAGATAACTCTGTAGTACTGCTGAGAATCGCGAAGGGAGTCAGTTCACCGTGGAGTCAGGTCCAGAATACACGTCAAGCTCCGATCGGGTAACTAGATGCACCAGCCTCAGAACCTGCACAATTAAGTAGAGAAGTGCAGCATGAGTTCATAAATATATATATGTACCCAGTGATTATCCCGCCTAACCTCGAAGAGGTAGTGACGAGAGGTCGACATGACACTCACTAAGGTCCAATAAAATGATTAGCAATATATAATATCAGTAACAGACGTACAAGGATGATAAAAGCATTAAACATTTAGAATAACAGTGATTCAAATAAATACTAAAAGTAAATATACAATTTATATCTCATTATTCTTTTCTTTGCTTCAAAAATTTATCTGAACACTCAAAATCCATAACAGAATTCTTAAAAATTTAACATGCGCATAAAGGATAAGGACAACCGGCCTGAGCTATCATAATTATCATATATGTGCACTGCCGAGGGTCGAACGGCCCGAACCATAATATGTATATATCTTTCAATCTCGCCGTGGCGTATGGCCGGCTCCCATGAGAGTGGGGGAAATAACACTCCGCTCGCGGAATATAAATTGCGAAGCGGTCACATGCACACACAATCCACACATTTATTATTCATCAATTACTTTTCGTGAAAAATTCCTTAAAAAATTACTTAAATTCCATGATCTGAGGAAAACAAGCAGCATATAACATTAACTAACAAAGCATATAGTACATTTCAAGGAAAACATAAAAACATGGTGTGAGCCTAGCTACCCCGACATAACAATAATAGCCGCTACGTACGGACTCTCGTCACCTTGTACGTACGTAGCCCCCATAGTTATCACATATAGCCTTTAAATCACCTAGGGGGACAGTTCCCCCTTAGAAGGTTAGAAAGGAGACTCACCTCGCGTCGCACATACTCCCCAGGTCAAGAATGCCCCCGAAACCCCGAACTTGACACACACGGACTCGAAACTAGCCAAATGTTTTACAGATATGTTAATTTATATTCAAAGCAGGGAATTCTCCTATTGCTTAGCTAAATTCACCATTCTTGAAGAAATTTAAAAATCCAACCCCGGACCCGCATGCTCGGATTCTAAAAATTCTCGAAGGAAATACTCACCCATAGCCTAAGGATTATTAATATACGATTTTTACTTAATTTCATAGCTAATTCACGGGTAAATTATCAAATTATCGAAAGCCCTAGGTTACTACCCAATTCTTGATTTTTCACTAATTATGTGATTAAAATTAACTTGGAATTCATGCATGAAGCTAATATTAGAGTAAAAGTTACTTACCTTCAATAACCAGGTCGTTTGCCCCTCTAAAATGGTGGAAATCACCCCAAGGAAGAAGAAGAAGAAGATGAGAAAAATGAATTAAAACCCGTGTATAAAAACACACTATCTAAACAGTGTTTCCGCACCTACGGCTCGAGGACCGCACCTGCGATCAAACGCTTGCACATGTGGAAATGGACTAGGAACCCTGGGCCCGCACCTGCGGAGTGGAGACCGCACCTGCGGCTCCGCTCCTGCGGAATGTCCGCACCTGCGAGAATTGGCCTGACCACTAGGGGTCGCACCTGCGAGGCTGGGACCGTAGGAGCGGTCCCGCACCTGCGACTGGTCAACTGCACCTGCGGTCACACCATAACAGGTGCACCAACAGCTATTTCAGCTGGTTTTTGGCCTCATGTGCTGTCCGGGAGGCACCTGGGCTCATCCGAGCCCCCATCCAATTATACCAACAAGTCCCAAATCATAACACGGACTCGCTGGAGCCCTAGAAACACCCAAAACAATGCTAAAACTCAAAATCACCCCTCAAAACCCCTAGAACCAAACTTAGGAACTTTACGTTTTCTTGACTTTGCTAACAACGCGCCGAACCGACCTATACTACCCGCAATGACACCAAATTTTGCAGCAAGTCATAAATGACATAACAGAACTATTCCAGGTCTCGGAATTCCATTTAGACCTCGATAACACAAAAACACATCCTAAACCATAATAGGAACTTAAGGAACTTCTTATTTCAATATTGGGCGCCGAAACACTCCCGGCTCATCCAAAACCCATTCCGAACATACGCCCAAGTCCAAAATCATCATATGAAGCTACCAGAACCATCAAAACTCAATTCCGGGGTCGTTTACCCAAAATGTTGACCAAAGTCAGACTTGGCCTTAAAGGCCAACCTTAAGGAACCAAGTGTTCCAATATTGGTCTAAACACTTCTAAATCCCGGACCACCCGCCCCCGCAAGTCATAAATCACAATAAGCTACTATGAGAAGTTTCATTTAGTGGAACGGGGTCCGATAACGCGAAACGACCGATCGGGTCGTTACAAATAACACAAAACAAAGATATAATAAACAAAATGAAACAGAAAGAAAAAAATGTAACACTATATATATATGTATATATATATATTATGTACTTTTATCTTCATTAATCCGTTTTAACTAATTGATTATTAAACAAAATAAATATATAAGACTAAGCAAATATAATTACCCTAACTTTATATACATTTTTTAGTTAAGTCCGACATTAGTTGATTAAATCCGATTTTAGCCAATAACAATTATATATTCCGAATAAAAAATAAAAAATAATGGGGGCAGAATAAAAATAAAGAAAAATGCATAATAACAGAAAAAAACAAAAAAAAAATGCACAGAGAGGAAAATAAAAATAGGGGCAGAAGAAAAAATGCGAAAATAAAATGCAGGAAATAGTAACGGAAAGGATATAAATGCGGAAAAAACATAAAATAAATAAATGAAAGGATCTAACCGTGAAAACACCCTCAAGCCAAGACTCCCGTCTAGGAGTTTAAGATCCTTGATGGGAGATCTTCGCTAGAGGATTTTTTGGCGGCTAGGAAATAAAAAAGGGGTAAATCTTAGGGTTTTAGCCTTTTTAGATATAAGGTCTACAGATTTTGCGAGGTTTTTTAGGGATTTGGTTGGTATGATGAGGTTTAGGAGGATGAAAGGAGTGTATGGTGTTAATTTGGGGTTTTTTGGAGGTTAGCCGCCGCCGATGGAGAATTCCAGCGGGCGGCGCCGCCTTAAGAAGGGGTGGCGGCGGAAGTGAGGGTGAGAGGGAAGGGGGGCCGCTAGGTTTAGGGTTGGGGGAGAGATATGTGAGAGAATGAAGAGTGTGGAAATGACCGGGGGTGAGGGTGAAGGGTTGAGGATATTTTTATATTAAAAAAGTGAGGGGTTCCGGACCGTTGGATCTATTAGAGATCAATGATCAAGATTGAGTGGAGAGATGGGTATGGATCAAATTATTTTAGGGGTTGGGCTTGTAGTTTTAGGCTATTTTTGAGATTGGGCTTGCTGTTCAGGACTTAGCCCAATCCGATTTTCTTTTGAGCTAATTAGCCTCTTTTAAATCTAAATAATTTTTATTAAACTCTAAATTGAATAATAAATTCTCTTAAATTATAAAATTACACTAATCATCTATTCATATGATTTACACGATTATCTAATCTTAAATTTAAAGAAAAAATACTTAATTTATTACTGAAACTAAAAAGTAATGCTAAGAACAAATAATTTTTAAGATTTTCTTTTAATGAAGCAACTAATTATGTGATTAGGCAATAAATTAAATTAATAACCTAATAATGCAAGATGATGAAGGTTTAAATATTTTCATAACTTAAAAAATGAAAACATACCACTAAAAATGCAAATAATTTCAAATAAATACCAAAAAATTCTTAAAAAAAATAAAAACCTACAAAATAAGACTAATTGATTCATTTATTTTATCGGAGTATTTTAGTAAGGTAAAAAATTACATGCTTGCAGCTGCCCCTCTTTGCTCGAAAACATGAAGAGTTTTCGGGCAAAGACAAAGTGAGCAGTTATGAACAACTTTTACCCGTTTGGATACCCCGTGGGAAGAACTTTTGACAAGCTTGACCGAACCTTGCTTCAAAGGTTGCTTACATATCCTTGGCTATAAAGGAATCATGTCAGTGTAGTTCTGGGAGTTTTGGTAGCTGGGACTACCAGAAAGCTGTTATTTTACTGCCGATGTTGCTGCTTCTGAGCTCCTTCTTACACCAAAGTAGCAAAAATGAAAAAGACTAGCTAAGCCTATCAGCTACTAGTTACAAGATCCCTATCTGTATATTCTAATGCTTGGTCTTGAGTCTTGGATTTTGCTGACTTTGACTTGGATCTTGATGCTTGTCAGCCGCAGACGCTGGTTTCATCTTCTCGTTCTTCGGATCAAGGCATGATATACATAATGGATGACTTCAATATCGTCTTGGATAGTCCACGTCTTCCCTGCTTCTGCACTTTGGATTTAACCTTCTCTTTCTCTTTTTATTTTGGATCGAAACATCTTCTTTTGGTCGTCTCGAATCCATTGTCGTAGAGTGTAATCTGCGCAAAATCAAAACAAACGAACGAAATTGTTTGCCCCAATTTTCACTAGGAAAAATTTTGTGAGTTATTGTAATGATTCTATACTACTTTATTATTGAAAGCGATGAAAAGTTGGGAATGGTGCACCCAAAGTGAATGTAGACTAGGGGGTGGATATCCTATGCCTAAAAGTGACATCAACTAGGGATTGGAGAACCTATGTTAACAAGATCAGTAGGTTATGCCGTCGTCAGAAAGATCGCCAGGTTATGCCGGCGTCAGAATAAAATCAATGGGTTATGCTGCTGACAGAAAAAGATCACGAGGTTATGCTGGTGCCGGGAAGAAATCAACAGGTTATGTTGTTGTTAGGAAAGGATCACAAGATTATGCCAGCATCTGGGAAGGATTAACAGGTTATGTGTTGCCAAGAGAAGATCACCAGGTTATGTTGGTGTTGAGAAAAGATCAACAGGTTATGCTGTTGCCGAAAGAAGATCACCAGGTTATGCCGGTGTAGGGAAAAGATCAACAGGTTATGTTGTTGCCAAGAAAAGATCACCAGGTTATGCCGGTGTTGGGAGAAGACCAACATGTTATGCTGTTGGCAAGAAAAGATCACCAGGTTATGCTAGTGTCCGGAAAGGAAAAGAGATCACCAGATTATGTCGGTGTTTGGAAAAGGTCAATAGGTTATGTTGTTGTCAGGAAAAGAGTACTACGTTATGCTGGTGTCTGGAAAGGTCAACATGTTATGTTGTTTCCAGGAAAAGACACCACCGGGTTATGCTGGTGTTTGGAAAAGGTCAACAGGTTATACTTTTGTCAGGAAAAAATTACCAGGTTATGCTGGGGACTAGAAAGGTCAACAGGTTATGTTGTTGTCAGGAAAAGATTACAAGTTTATGCTGGTGTCTGGAAAGGTCAACAGGTTATGCTGTTGCCAGGAAAAGAGACCACCAGGTTATGCCTGTGTCTGGGAAGGATCAACAGGTTATGCTGTTTTCAGGAAAAGATTACCAGGTTGTGCTGGTGTCTGGAAAGGTCAACAGGTTATGTTGTTGCTAGGAAAAGAGACCACCGGGTTATGCCGGTGTTTGGTAAGGATCAACAGGTTATGATGTTGTCAGGAAAAGATTACAAGTTTATGCTGGTGTCTGGAAAGATCAACAGGTTATGCTGTTGCCAGGAAAAGAGACCACCGGGTTATGTCGGTGTCTGGGAAGGATCAACAGGTTATGTTGTTTTCAGGAAATGATTACCAGGTTATGCTGGTGTCTGGAAGGGTCAACAGGTTATGCTGTTGCCAGGAAAAGAGACCACCGGGTTATGCCGGTGTCTGGGAAGGATCAACAGGTTATGTTATTGCCAGGAAAGATCACCAGGTTAGGCTAGTGTCTGCTAGGGAGTGAGACTCTATGTTGGAAGAATCACTGGGTTATGCCGGCATCAACTAGGGATTGAGATCCTAAGTTGGAAAAATCATCGGGTTATGCCAGCATCAACTAGGGATTGGGACCATATGTTGGCATCAAATAAGGAATGATATATCCTAGGTTGGAAAAGGTGTAGTGAGGGATTGGAGGTCCTATACTACCTTAGGTTTAAATTGTTTTCAACATCATTTCCTCTTCTTATTTTGATTATTTTCAAGAAATGAGTAAGGGCGGAAAATAATTTTAGAGGGAACTTTCCTTTTAGGGTTGTCGCTGCAATGCCGCTTCTAGACCTTGTGCATTTTCTTTTGATTGCACCTACTTCTTGCAAGGTTACTTTTGAGTTACACCTGTTTCCTTCAAACAAAGAACGATTGTCAGTTTGAAATGGTGGTTGGTTTTGCGGCCTTTGTTATATTAACTTGCTTGATCTAGTCCCCTTTGATGAATATCTCAAGTGCTTGCTTGTTTTCTGGGGATTGGGTTTTATCTTTAATCCTGAGGATCTTGGTTTCTTGGATTTTACTATGGCAATGGGTCACGTGGGTCCCAACATTCTGACTTTGTTTGTCTTTTTAGGACTTTCAGTTTTTGACTTGTTTTTCTTTTGGGTTTCGGAGCATTGGTGATATTTAGGCTCCTCGAGCTTTGCTGTAATGGCTAGTCACGTGGGACTTAACCTTTCCGACTTTGTTTTCGCTTTTATTGGCCTTTCAGTTTGACTTTTTCTTTCAACTTTCAAATTTACAACATTTGGAGTATTTTGACCCTTCGATCTTTGCCGAGATGATTAGCCACGTGGTACTCAATCTTTCAACTTTATTCACCTTCACGGGCGTCTTAATTTTGTTTTCTCCTCCTAGAGTTTTTGAGTTTGAAGCATCGGCCGCTATGGCCAGTCGAGATCGACTCGATGCCCCTGATGAGGCTAGGTGCCTTTTGCATATTAGCCCATGTCAAATGAGAGCCCTGCAAATCAGTTTTGCATCCTTTCTTTGCCTTACTTTAGAAAAGGAGTTAGACTAAAAGGGATTGAAAAAGAATAACAAAGAAATAGAGACAATGAATTTTGACAAGAAATATCCCTTTTCGAGGAAAGAAAAGAAGGACTTATCTGGAGCGTATGCGGCCTTCAATGAACATGACATGCCTCATGGACTGGATGTCCGATATATGTCAACCGTCCGGCTCTCAGAAATTCGTCACAACTTTTACCTCGAGATTGGGAAACCTTGCCCTGGACTGTGTGCATATCAATGAACAATTATCCTCTTTTCAATCAGTGGTGCCCTTTGCGGGTTTTCACCAACTAACCTCTCTCATTTCTCTTCTCGCCATCGCCTTGTAGTGCTATTTGCGAGTTTTCACTATCAAGACTCTCTCATTTTTAATTTCTCTACTCACCGTCGCCTTAGGGTGACCGTGTGGGTTTTCACCAGTAAGACTCTCTCATTTTTAAATTTCTTTCATTTTTTTATATCAGATCCAAATAACTACATCCTCTAATTTTGGACATCTTCGTTGATTGATCGGAAGGACTTGAACAGGATTTGAGGTAATAAGAATTTATATCGAATTACAACTTTGGAACCTTTTGGCGGAACATTGCAAAACATATCGTAACACTTGCCCCAACTTACACTCTTGGGGGAAATGTGGAGTTTTATTTTGGTGTGACTGAACCCCAGGGAGAGGCTGCCTACGTATCCTTTCCGAATCAAGTCGAACATAGTTCAGGAATACATTTTTGTTTTGTTTTGATTTTTCTTTTCTATATTTTCTTTTCTCTTCTTTTCTTTTCTTTTTATCTCCTTTTTTAGGAGGTTTCCAAGGAGGGTAATGCAAGAAAGATATATGGCTCTAAAAGAGTTTACAAAATTTGATAGTGCTTGGGCGTAGCGTGAATGAAGGCCTTTGTCATTTCGATCGAGTAGCATCAACATCAAGAAAAGGTCAAACATAGTACCTTTTGACTGCATCTGCATTGATAGTCGTTTCAGGGTCGTTTCCTTCGATGTCCCCTAAATACAATGCTTATTTTGGTAGCAATTTCCTGATGATGTATGGACCTTTCCAATTTGGGGTGAATTTTCCTTTCGCCTCTTCATGGTGCGGGAGGATGCGTTTTTGGACGAGTTGCCCCACCTCGAAATTCCTATGCCGGACTTTATTGTTATAGGCGCGGGCCATTCTTTGTTGGTACAACTGCTAGTGGCAAACTGTGGCCATCCTTTTCTCATCAATCATGGTTAATTGTTCCAGTCGAGTTTTGACCCATTCATCATCCTCAATTTCAGCTTCAACAATGATCTAAAGAGAGGGAATTTCAACTTCTGTAGGTATTACGGCTTCAGTGCCATAAACCAATAAATAAGGAGTGGCTCCAACTGATGTGCGCACGGTCGTGCGATATCCCAATAATGCTCAAGCCAACTTCTCGTGCTATTGCCTAGAACATTAAATGATTTTTCTAAGGATTTTTTTGATGTTTTTATTTGCTGCTTCAACGGTGCCATTGGATTTGGGTCGGTAAGGGGTGGAATTACGGTGTGTAATTTTAAACTGTTCACACACCTCCCTCATCAAATGACTGTTTAGATTTGCAGCGTTGTCAGTAATGATAGTTTTTGGGATACCAAAATGATAGATAATGTTGGAATGCACGAAGTCCACCACTCCTTTCTTAGTGACGGCTTTGAAAGTGACTACTTCGACCCATTTTGTGAAATAGTCGATGGCAACCAAGATAAATCTATGTCCGTTTGAAGCTTTTGGCTCGATTTGCCCAATGACATCCATTCCCCAAGCAACGAACGACCAAGGTGCTGACATAGGATGCAAATCTGAGGGCGATGCATGAATCAGGTCACTGTGTATCTGACACTGATGGTATTTCTGAACAAAACTGAAACAATCCTTTTCCATGGTCGTCCAGTAATATCCTCCCCGCGGGATTTTCTTTGCAAGGACGTATCCGTTCATATGGGGACCAGATACTCCTGAATGCACTTCGTTCATAATATTTTTAGCTTCTTTGGTGTCCACACACCTTAACAGGTTCAAATATGGAGCTCTTTTATACAACACTTCTACGCTTAAGAAGAAACTGCTGGTGAGCCTTCTAATGGTTCTCTTTTGTTCTCCACTAGCCTGCTCCGGGTATTCGTTTGTCTTCAAGAATCTTCTAATATCATGATACCATGCCTGAACATCGGGTTCCGTTTCAATCGTGTTGCAATAACCATGTCTTTCTCGGATTTGAATATCCAATGGGTCAGTGTGGACATTGCCTGGATATGGCAGCATTGCAGCTAAGGTAGCTAATGCATCAGCTAACTCAGTGTGGAATCGAAGAATATACTTGAATTCGACGAATTGAATCGCTTGGTGAGATCTTCCACATGTTGTCTATATAGAAGAAGCTTGATATCTCAAGTTTCCCATTCACGTTGTGCTTGTTTAATGATCAAGTCATAGTCCCCCATGATTAACAATTCTTCTAGATCCATATTAATTGCCATGTTCATGCCTATTATGCAAGCATCGTATTCAGTAGTGTTGTTTGTACAGAAGAAACGAAGACGGGCGTTGGCTGGATAGTGTTGTCCTGTGGAGAAATCAAGATTGCCCCAATCCCAACACCCATTTCATTTACTACTCCATCAAAGAACATTTTCCAAGTGGTTGTGTCTTCTTGAATTACCTCAACTGAATTTACTTCCTCATCTGGTAAATAAGTGCTTAAAGGTTGGTATTCTAACTCCATGAGCAGGATTTGCCATTTTGCTAGCCTTCCTGTGGGCATCGATTTTTGGAATATGTACTTCAAAGGGTCCAACCGAGTTAAGAGATATGTGGTATAAGCTAGCAAATTATGTCTGAGCTTTTGAGCGACCCAAGTTAAGGCACAACAAGTTCTCTCCAGCAGAGTCTATTTTGCTTCATACCCAGTGAATTTCTTGCTCAGATAATAATGGCTTACTTCTTCTTTCCGGTTGCATCATGTTTCCGGAGGTCACAATCGGAAGAGTCCTCCAAGATGGTTCGGTACAATAACAAAGGTCTCCTGGGCTCAGGTGGGACAAACACTACGGGTTTGACAAATATTCTTTGATTTTGTCAAAAGCTTCTTGGCATTCGTTTGTCCATTTAATCGCCGCAACTTTCTTTAGCAGCTTAAAGATGGGCTCACATGTGGTTGTAAGCTGTGCAATGAACCGACTAATGTTGTTTAATCTTCCTAGTAAGCTCATGACTTCTTTCTTGATTTTCGGGGGTGGTAGATCTCGGATAGATTTTATCTTTGTTGGATCTAACTCAATGGCCCTGCGGCTGACTATAAACCCCCAGAGCTTCCTAGATGGGACCCCAAATGCACATTTAGCAGGGTTCAATTTCAAGTGATATTTGTGCAGCCGCTCAATGAATTTTCTCAAATCTTGGACATGGCCTTCTTGGGTCCTAGACTAAATAATTACATCATCAACATACACCTTGATTTCTTGGTGCATCATGTCATTGAAGATGGAAGTCATAGCTCTCATGTATGTTTCCCCCGCGTTTATCAAACTGAATGGCATGACCCTATAACAATAGGTTCCCCATGGTGTGGTGAAAGCTGTCTTTTCAGCATCTTCTTCATCCATCAAGACTTGATGATACCCATCACAACAATCCACAAAAGACTATACCTCATGTTTGGCACAATTGTCGACAAGGATGTGGATGTTTGGTAACGAGAAGTTGTCCTTGGGACTCGCTTTGTCCAAATCCCTATAACCAACACATACTCGGATCTTCCCATCATTTTTTGGTACTGGTACTACGTTCTCTAGCCATGTAGTGTATCTTACTACTCGGATTACACCGGCTTTTAATTGTTTGGTAACCTCTTCTTTAGTTTTGTCGCTGATGTCTGTTTTGAATTTTCTTTGCTTTTGTTGGACAGGCGGATAATCGGGATGAGTTGGAAATTTGTGTACCACTAAATCGACACTTAGTCATAGCATATCATCGTAAGATCATGCAAACACATCTCTAAATTCGAACAAGATTTGGATCAATGCATCTCTAGTTTTTCCTTCTGTGTTAATGCTTATCATGGTCTCCCTGACCTCTTCCGAATTTCCCAAATTCATTGGCTCGGTTTCATTTAGGTTTGTCTTAGGCTTGTTCTCAAATTGTTCCAATATTTAGTTTATTTCTCTAAAAGCCTCATCTTCATCATATTCGAGCTCTTGATTCATTATTTCACAATAGATGGCGTTTTAGGATCTAGGCATGAAGTCCGCAAGCATGTCATATTATATATATCCGCATTATTAGGAATGAAAATTAAGAAAACATAACAAAATTAGAAAGGAAAACACAAGAAGATCCACAGACGATGAAATATTGATTTCATTTCATTGAATTTTAAGATAGCAGGGTTTTACATCAAAATTTAGAAGACAATCAAATTAAAAACACTCGAGTTACACCCTGAAATAACTCTAGAGGGTGGAAAAACATGAACTACCGAGATTCCCGCCTGACTAGGAAGGGAGTAAATTTCCAATTTTGCAATTTGGCATTTGGTCCCATGTATTGCACCTCAGCTGCGCTCGAGCCTTCACCCGGCTGAATCATGTTGACTTCATAGAGCATTTGCCTCATTGCTTCACAAATATCCTCAATTTCCTCTGCCGCAAAGACCTCTTCTGCCTCTTCTATGTACCTTGGTTTGCAAAATGATTTGGTGAGGTGCGGAATTGGCTGAGGCAAAACCCACCCATCTCTCTTACGTTTATCAGCCCATTCGGCATCGGCGTTGGTAGCTTGAAAACCTATGCAAAAGAATTTCTTATTGCCAGGCAACAGAACGGGTTTTGTGATGCCCTGTAAAGATGCCCCAAGCCCTTTCCCCAGCTTGTATCCGTGTTTGATCATTTCACCGGCGACCATGATTGATGCGCTCGACAAACAGGGTTGAGGGCGTGGAGTTCCTTCCTCGCACTGTTCAGCAAGCACAATTTCGAAAGCCTAGTAAACAATGTGTTAACTTCCTTCTCTTGCCTCCAGACAGGGGACTGACGGGTCCCTGTAGATTGACTGTTCATCTTCTCCATGGACAACTATCTCTTGGTTCTCATACTATAACTTGACCATTTCATGGAGGATAGATGGTATGGCTCCCGCAGTATGGATCCAGGGCCTTCCTAGTAGAAAGTTACAGGAACTGTCCATGTCCAGAACTTGGAACGTTATTTCGAATTCCACAGGGCCAATGGTTAGTATTAAATCAATTTCTCCTATAGTATCCCTTTTGATTTCGTCAAAAGAGTGGACACAAACATTATTCGGCCTGATCATTTCAGTTCCAATTTCCATTCTTTACAATGCTGACAGAGGGCAAATATCCACCCCGGATCCGCCGTCCAGCATGACCATTTTTACATAATAACTCTCACACTTGACTGTTAAGTGCAAAACCTTGTTATGGGCAGCTCCTTCGGGAGGTAAGTCATTTCGGCTAAAAGAGATTCTGTTGACTTCAAAGAAACGCTCTACCTTTCTTTCCCGTTGTTCAACTGTAGTCTCGATTGGCACATACGCCTTATTTAACGTCTTTAGAAGGAATTTTTGGTGCTCACTCGAGCTCAACAACAAAGACAAGAGTGAAACCTGAGCATGAGCCTTTCTGTGTTCATCAATCACAGCATACTCCGATGTTTTCATTTTTCGAAAAAATTCCTCGGCTTCTTCGGCAGTAACAGGTCGTTTGAGGAGGAAACGTTTCTGTTTGGATTTGTTTAACTCTTCTAGATTATGATACCTCCCAGATGGGTTTATTTCATTCAATTCCTCTCTGACTTCCTTCCCTTTATAGGTGAGTAGTGTCTGATTATAGTTCTAGGGGATGGCAGTAGTATCTTTTATTGGAATTTGTGGCCTACGACTGATGATCAAAGGCTCATCCAGTGTTGGTGAGATGACTGACCCTTTTTCCACATACTTCCCCTTTGGTACATATATTCTTGATCTTAGCTCCAACCTCTTTGGAGGGCTCAACATGAGCTACCTGTTTCTGGGAGTTCTTGTGACGTATATGATGGCTTCTTTGGTTGGTGGTACCTCTCTCTCTACTTTTGTAGCCTTTTCTTCATTCTGGGTGGTAGGCTTTGTTTTCTTTTCATCCCCGGATGATTTTGCCCCCATTTTAGATTTCTTTTTTGTGTTTGCGATGGAAATGATGGCTTTCAATGCAGGATCAAACTCCTTGTCCACGCTAATCATTCCGATGATGGGCCCGTTGTTGTGGGCAGGCAATGGGTTGTTTGTTACATTGGGGACTTCCTCGTCCCTCAACACTACCTTTTACTGTTCAATTAGGCTTTCAACTGCTCTTTTGGGAGTCCAACAGTCCTCAGTATCATGCCCTTCCGCCCCATAATGGTAGGCACACCTAGTACCTTGTCTGTATGATGAAGATTATGGATTCTGCATGTTTGAAGGCATGGGCTTCAAAGACCCATCTGAACCAATTTTGGAAAGAGGCTAGAATATTACTCACCAATGGGTGTGAAGTTGGTTCTTCTACGTGGTTCACGGGGATTGGTATTATATTGGTAGTTGTTCTAGGGAGGACGTGAATTATATAGAGCTTGGTTAGGATGGTTATTTTTGGGAAGTGGAGCTCTATTCTGATTGTATTGTTGTTGTGGCCATGTGTATGGCTGAGCATTCATTACTGCGTAGGGATGGGGAGGCATAACATAGGCCGCGTCTTGATGAGGGAAATAATGTTGTGAAGCTCTGGGAGATGGGTCTGGATAGTCCCGAGGTCGTCGAGAGCTTCTTAGGCTTGATGCTATCATGGCTCCCTCTTATTTCTTCTTCCTTCTTGCTAGGCCTCCCGAGCCTCTCTGAATGGCTTGGGAGGTGGCTCTCAAGGCTGACTGACCCAAGATACGGCCCATTTTTAAGCCATTTTCTGCAATTTCACAAATTTTGATGGCCTCCGCGAATGGTTTTCCCATGGAAGACATCATATTTTGAAGGTAATCAGCCTCTTCGGCCTGCAGGAAAACACTGACCATTTCGGTCTCATCCGTAGGAGGTTTTACTCTGGATGCCTGTTCACCGCATTTGATGGTGTATTCTCGAAAGCTTTCGAACGCTTTCTTCTTGAGGTTGGATAGAGAATTTCTGTCGGGAGCTTTGTCCATGTTGTATTGAAACTGTCTCACAAAGTCCTAAGCTACATCATCCCATATGTGCCAACGGGGGATGTCCTGATCTATATACCATTCCGAGGTGATTCCAGCAAGGATTTCTCCAAAGTATGCCATCAACAACTCTTCTTTTCCCCCCTGCCCCTCTCAATTGATTTCAATATCGTTTCAAATGGGTGATCGGGTCTCCATGCCGGTCACACTTCAAATTTTGGTGTTTTGAAACCCACAGGCAGATGAACATGAGGAAACATGCATAGATCGGCGTAAGATATGCTCTTTTGGCCACTCAGGCCCTGTATATTTTTAAAGCTTTGTTCAAGACTTTTCATTTTCCGCATCATCTCCTCTTGTTCGGGATTTCTCAAGATTCTCTCTTTTTCCATAGGAGATTCAGATTATGGATGTTGCGGATAAAAGTTCGGAGTGACTCGGGTAGTATCCAGTTGGAATTGGGGAGCTTGAAAAGTGAAATTTGATGGCTCAAAGCTCTGTCTTGGCAATGTTGACTATGCCATACTAGCAGCTGGCCGCGCCATGAATACAACAGATGGTATTCCAGAAGATGGTGCCTGGGGGCGGACCTCAGAAGGCATTCCGGTGAAGTTTGATGTCATAGTAGGGATCCGAAATGGTATAAATGGGTTAGGTGCTGAAATTGGAACATTAGTGGTCCCTCCCATTCTTGGGATCAACTCAGGGAAAACGGGGATAGCACTAGGCGGCTCCCTGCCATTAGACCAAGCATCCTACATTTCTAACATGCTGCATCTCAGCCTCATTTTCTCTTCGGCAATTGCTGATTCAGACTGTGGGATAACAGATGCGAGGATATCCTTAGGTTCGACAATAGACAGATGAATTTCAAATGCCATTTCAACGCTTCCTTTTGGACCTTGTAAAATAGTGGTGTGTCACAAGAATACCACCGCAAAAACCAACCACCTTAAAAGTAAGAACCTTAAGAGTAGACAGCAAACGGGTTAGTTTGAGGTATTAACATATATGGAATCACACGTTGGGATGTAATGCACCTAAGAAGTCAAACATTTTTCTAAAAGATTTACGACGGCTGTGTGTTTCATCCAAGGTTTAATGTTTCGCTCTTTCATTTCTTGATTATTTTCTTTTAGGGTTATGATAGAATCTTATGTGGACTGCCTACGTACCATGACGCCGCATGAATCAGATCATCACGTTGTTCAAAAAATAGATATATAGTAACAAAGTGTAATTTTCCTTTCATTACTAAAGATAACTCTTTTTGTTTTTCATTACAAGTAATTTAAAGTACTGAAAACCATAAAAATAAACAATACAGACAACAAACAACTTAACTTTCTAGAAAGCAATAAAATACAGACTCGAAACTAAATCATCAAAAGTAAATGAGGGCTTCTGCTTGTCTTCTCGGGGTCTGTGATGCATTTGTTGGTCCCTGTGCAGGCCTATATGCAAGGTCTCCTTGAATTCGGTACAAATCACCCATCACCTAGTGGACGAAAGTCATCATAGAGGCAAAAACATGGAGGTAGTCATGCTCTCGCATTCGTGACATCTTTGCATAATGTAGTCAGCTATTTCTTTGATCATGTTCCTGATGACCCTTTTTCCTAAAGCAGGTGCCCTATTTGTTGTGCTCGGGCTTCCAACACTTGGGCATTTGCATTATTTTGGTCTGGTAGTTGTTGCACTGTTTCTTCCAATTGGCAAATTAGTGCATAATAGTGCTCCCTTTCTGTTTTAAAATCTTTAGTCTGCTGGACCATTTCATTTCCCATGGAAAATAATTTTTCCTTTAAGATTGCAATTTCTTTGCCTTATTTCTACCTCAAATGATGAGCATGTTCTTCTGCCCCCTTTGCTAACTTAGTTTGGGCATCTAGCAGGTTCTTTTCAGCTTTATTCAAATCAAACGCATACTCATGAACCTTCATCATCAGGTTGCTGATGATTTTTTCATCCCTTTCACTTCTCACCGGCGTTTCAGCCGCTATTTTCAAACTCTGGAATTTTGCACGGAGCGCCTCGTTCTCTCGGGTTAATTGTCTTTTTTCTCCTTCAACTACCTGTGCTTGTAACCCATTGTCAAATTCATGGTTCCTCAATTTCTCTTTCAAAGCATGGATGGTGGACTGATACTCCCTTTCCTTTTCTCCCCAAGCTAACCTTTCTTGAATCTTATCCTCCAAAGCATGAACATGAGGCCTTTTGGAAGGTCTTTCTGGCTCGGGTTATGGTTCTTCATTAATGTTTCTTTTTTCAAACCAAGCTGCATAACCTTGTTATACTTCACCTTTGGGAAGGTCAAGCACTTGAGTATCTTCATTAAAATACCGACATCTATTCCAATTTTGTTGAATCAAGGCTTCAGGTAATGGAGCTTCAGGGTGCAATCGAATAAACTGGGTACTCAAGTCTTCATCCTCCAGTACTATTTGATACCGACCCAACTGCCTCAAGACCCTTTGGGGTGCAGAGGGTTGTACATTTTTCAGGCCCATTAACAACAAATGATTTCTTGTAGCCGACAAGTGTATGACCTCTCTAACAGGCAGCCATCCCAGGGTCCATTTTATCTTATTTGCCCATAAAGTTCTCAGATGGTCGATCCAAGATTCAACTCCCTCTGGGGAATTGTAATCTTTTACTCTTTCTTCACAGTTTTCGATGGGACCATAGCTCATGAATTTCAGGTGATGACGAAGTCGATTAGCCACATTTGGAGAATAATGTTGCAACCTTCGAAGAATGTTTCCCCCGACTTGTACTGCTTTAAAGACCGGTAAATATCAGACAGTATGAGTGGAGCTAAAGTGTGATCCTTTTTCTCAGTCAAAACTTGGGCAATTCTAGCCACACGAACATCAATGATCCCCTTTGCATTTGGAAAGACCATTACACCCAGGAATGTCACTATGAAGGCTATGCGGCAGTGAATTCTCTAGGTATCCTTGTCTTGTTTGTTGTTTAGCCCCTTTTCATGTGTTTCGAACCCATCTGGAAAGCCGTATCTACAATACAAGAAAAAGAATGAGCAATAGCCATCAACCACCCAACTCTTTTTAAGTTGTTTGTTGATGGATAGGAAATCAAAGAAATGGCATACTGATATGGGCCTCGGGAAGATGAGTTGTTGGTTCCTTAAATTCCGTCCAAAACCCATATACCCTGCTATTTCTTCCAGGGTAGCAGTGAGCTCGAAATCTAAGAAACAGAATACATTATGAACTGGATCCTAGAAAGTTACTAAAGCCTTGATTAAGTCATTTCTTGGTTTCACCTTCATGATGTCAACGAGAGCCCCTAATTTCTCACTTACCCATTCTTTACCCTCCTCGTCTAGGTCATGCCACCACATTAGGAGTTGTAGGGGAGCTTCCTCTATGATATTCAGTTACGGATTCTAGACAATACTCATTTTTCACTTGTGGACGGGTAAGGTCAGGATTGCTTTTAATTTTGAAAGAGAAGACCAACAAAATTTTTTTACAAAGACCAATTTTAGTTTTTCAAAAGACACCTCTCCCAAAAACGGCTATTTGCGCAATATTGACCAAAATGGCCATTTTTGCAAAAGTGGCCCCTTTCTCACTTTTGAGTTAAGTTTTGGGGCCGAAGCAGGGTACTATTCAAGAAAAAGTGACAGACACGTCCGTTCTTTAACGAAAATAGCCCTCCGACAATGTAAAATGCTCTAAGGCTATTTTGGCAAGAACGGTACAAGACTTAACCGAAGCTGGGTCGATTTTATTTTGACTAATGGACTTATTTTTGTTTATTTTTGAAAAGTGGGGTCGACACCGATAAGGTTTGCCTAAGTATCTCCCATCCGGTGAGAATCAAACCCACATAGTTCGGTTAGTATTGACGTAACTTGAAAAATATGACGTTGACTTATTTTCATTCATTTTTGTTTTTGAAATACATTTTCTTTGTATCCTCTTTGTTTCGAAAATTTTGACAAAGTTTCGAGGTATTTTCAAATATCGGGTTTTTCAAAACTGGGTAAATTTTCTATTCTCCCCCGCTCTTGTTTTTTCTATTATTTTTGTTTTAGTCGGTCAACAAACAAATTGAAATAAATAATGTACACATAGCAGGTAAGATGCATCAAGATGGTTTTTTTGTTTTCGGGTACACCTGTCCTAGACGGACCCAACCCCTGTGTTGAGTCCCCTAAGTAAAAATGCACATGATGCAAATAAGCGTTCTTACTAGGGATCTGACATAAGGTTTTGTCTTCTAGGTTTAAACCTGGGGGTTTGTTCTAGACCTGGCTTACCCGCGCGGACAACCCGAGCCGAGGTGAGAGAAACGTACTAGTAGCACAAAAGGCTATCCGGCCTAGTGGTTGATCCATCCCCGTTCTTACTTGGTATTACCTCTAACAGAAAGGCGGGCCACGCGAACGTGTGCACCAATTTTTTAGAAGACTCGGGAAGGAAGTGTAAGAAGACAATTTAAATATAGTTCAAATAAATATCAAGGCGGTAAATAGATGACATTTAGGACATTAGGCACATAAGGACAACAATATCAACAATTTAAACAAACCAAGTAAAATCATATTAAAGCTCGAATTCTTGAACCCTGAACCATAGATTCTGGGTTAGGATCCCCAGTAGAGTTGCCAGAGCTGTCACACCTCCTTTTTACCCGATAGGGGTGGGATAAGGAAGTTTTTCCAATTTAAGTGACATAATCATATCTGGGATTATTTATTTAATTTTCAGAGTCGCCACCCGGATTTATTACGGTGTTCCGAGACACAATGTATTTTTAATATCCCAAATCGAGGAAATTTTGACTCTGTTTAAAAAGTCTGCAAACCAGAAGACCGGGTAAGGAATTCTGTTAACCCGGGAGAAGGTGTTAGGCACTCCCGAATTCCGTGGTTCTAGCACGGTCGCTTAATGATTAATACTTAGCTTTATTTGTTTAATTACTGATTTTAATACCTATGTGCATTTACATTTTTACCGCTATTAATCATCTGATTTGTCTAAAGAATTACCTTAATGTGAATTATGCGTATGTATACCCGTTTTAGTTTGGTGTGACGAAAATCATGTCACGCGTACGCGTACATAATTCACGATGTTTGGTTTATTTAAAAAAAATAGTCAAAGCCACGCGAACGCGTACCTTGGATTTATTTGAAATCGGGATCACGTCACGCGAACATGTACACAATCACCATACTAGTTTAAAATCCGCGCCTAAGAGTATTTCTACGAGTATTTGATTAAGGCGTTTTATTTACTAAGGGTGTTTGACCATGGTCACGCGAACATGTACCTTGGTTTATTTTGGTATCACAGCTATATCACACATGCATTTACATAATTGTAATCATTTATGAGTACCTAAAGTCATGCTTCTGTCTCTAATCCTATGTCGTATTTTTAGGTGTAAAGGTTCAATACTAATGCGACTTTGTCTATATCTAATAGGGCATGTTATAAACAAACTACCTATGAGGCCAAGATTTTTTAGAAAACTTGAGGTCTGATAAGGACCGAGCCCAAATGGACTATGGCCTATGATTATGTTGTCCATTGTTTGGACTCTACCACTGAACCAATCTGAAAGAAATTGGGCATGTTTAAGTCCAATTGGACTCTGACCCAATTCAACATTTAATCATTCAAACACATTTGATTCAAAACAATTGTTTTTGGGCCTAGTATGAGTCCAAATGACTCTGGCACAACATCTATTTGTGGACAAATAAATGAAATTCAAAGTTAAAATTTTCTGGGCCTGATGATAATGAGTCCAAGTGAACTCTATCTCATTACATGTTTCTGAAGGAATTTTGAAATAAAATTTATAATGACATTTATAACATTTGCCTATATTTCATTATATTTCAAAGCAGAAATAAAAGAGTTTTGAATAAATCGAAAATTTTTGCCAAAATTTTGGACATTTTCCTTACTGATTTGCCTAAGTTTTTATTTTTTGGAATGTAGGTTTTCAAACGTATTTGTATTTCGAAAATCTTAAGGTGTGATGACCATTTGATCAACTCCTTTGATTTAGTAAAAAAAATCAGAACACAATTCCATAAACCCTATTGGTTTTGGGCCTGAAAATGCATTACGGTCACTTTTAATCTACTTGGAAAATGCAGTAAAAATTAATATATCTTTTGCCGACTGAACTAATAATAAAACTGTCTATGGGTATTTGACAGATTTTTTGAAAAATGATCTATGTGATACTATTGCATACGAACATACAAAATTTATGAGTATATGACTCTTTAAGCGGGTTTTGTAATTTTCAGAACACTTTCAAACTAATAGATTTTCCTAAAACAGTGTAAATGAATTTGTAACATAACTTTAACGTAACCAACTTCAAATTTGCATGGTTCATACAACATTCAAACTAGTGCAGATGTATCGACAAATTTTAGTCATGATATAGCAAAAAAGAAAGGAGCTTTACATCTTGTTAAGAAAATACCTTGACAGCAACAAGAACACAAAAAGAAAATATGTTTCTGAAAAGTCGAGTAAGAGCAACAGCCAGAAAACCCAAGCAGGAAATCAAAACCAACTTTCAAATGAAAACCCAAAAATCCAGAAGACAATGTGAAAAACCAGTAGGAGTTCTTTGCTACCAATGAAAGAAAGAGACTCCAGCTTTCTATTTCAGGTTTAAAAAGTATCTCTGTTTTCAAGTGTAAAAAGGAATTGGTAAGAAATTTGAGAATGTGAGCAAATTCTGTGTATCTGAATCTCAGAATCCCTCCTTTTTTTAGAATGAAAAGTTTGAATGTATTTATAGAACGAGAAGGTGAAAAGGGATGAGAATTAAGGCCCATAGAATCTGTCAGAATTGCCAATAAATTAGAGAAAATGGCATCTTCAGTACAGAAATGGACAGTTGTTCAGTTTCTGGAACCTTCCTTGTCTCAGAAAATGGACAACTGTCCTATTTCCGGATATTTTCAGATCTTATCCTTTTTCGTACTTAGCATTGGGACAGTTGTCCCTATTCTAGAAAGTTTTAGCACTTTCTATAATGATTTTCAGAATTAGGTTTCCAAAATCGACCCTTAAAGGTCTTGGAATTACCTCAAAACCAGATTGGTTTTAGGCCTAAGTCAAGTGACTTTTAGCCTGAAGAGCTCAGCTCTTAAGCTTTCAAAGCTATGGGCATGTCCATTTATCCAGGCCCAATAATAATAAAACAAAAGTTATGGTCCTGTCTATTTAACCAGGCCCGATAATAATTAAAAAAAATGTTATGGGCCTGTCTATTTAGCCAGGCCCAAACCATTAACAACACTAAACAATCATATAATAATCAAAATGAAACAGAAAGAAAGAAATTTAACACTATATTTATATGTATATATTATATACTTTTATCTCCATTAATCTGGTTTAATTAATTGATTATTGAACGAAATAACAAATATAAGACTAAGTGAATATAATTACCCTAACTTTATATACATTTTTTAATTAAGTCCGACATTAGTTGATTAAATTCGATTTTAGCCAATAACAATTACATAATCCAAATAATAAATAATAAATAATGCGGGCAAAATAAAAATGAAGAAAAATGCGTAATAACAGAAAAAATTTAAAAAATGCATGGACAGAAAAATAAAAATACGGGCAGAAAAAAAAATGCAGAAATAAAATGCACGAAATAATAACGGAAATAAAATAAATGCGGAAATAACAAAAAATAAATAAATTTAAGGACCTAACCGTGAAAAATCCCTCAAGCCAAGACTCTCGTCTAGGATTTTAAGATCCTTGATGGGAGATCTTCAGTAGAGGATTTTTTGGCGGCTAGGAAATAAAAAGGGGGTAAATCCTAGGGTTTTGGCCTTTTTAGATCTAAGATCTATGAATTTTGGTGGGTTTTGGTTGGTAGGATGAGGTTTAGGAGGATGAAAGGAGTGTATGGTGTTAATTTGGAATTTTTTGGAGGTTGGTCGCAGCCGATGGAGAATTTCGGCGGGCGGCGTCGCCTTGGGGAGGGGTGGCGGCGGAAGTGAGGGTGAGAGGGATGGGGGGCGGCTAGGTTTAGGGTTGGGGGAGAGAGATGTGAGAGAATGAAGAGTGTGTAAATGAGGGGGGGTTGAAGGTTTTAGGACATTTTTATATTAAAAAAGTGGGGGTTCCGAACCGTTGGATCTATTAGAGATCAATGGTCAAGATTGAGTGGGGAGATGGGCATGGATCAGATTTTTTTAGGGGTTGGGCTTGGAGTTTTGGGATATTTTTGGGATTGGGTTTGGTGTTCAATACTTAGCCCAATCCGATTTTCTTTTGAGCTAATTAGCCTCTTTTAAATCTAAATAATTTTTATTAAACTCTAAATTGAATACTAAATTATCTTAAATTTTAAAATTACACTAATCATCTATTCATATTATTTACACGATTAGCCAATCTTTAATTTAAAGAAAAAATACTTAATTTATTACTAAAACTAAAAAGTAATGCTAAGAACAAACAATTTTTGAGATTTTCTTTTAATGAAGCAACTAATTATGTGATTAGGTATTAATTTAAAATAAGAACCTAATAATGCAAGATGATGAAGGTTTAATTATTTTCCTAACTTAAAAAACCAAAACAAGTGACTTAAAATGCAAATAATTCTAAATAAATACCAAAAAATCCTAAAAGAATTAATATCTACAAAATAAGACTAATTGATTCAATAATTTTATTGGAGTATTCTCAGAAAATAGAGGCAGTGAAGAATTGTCCTAGACCCACCTCAGTATCCGATATAAGAAATTACTTGGGTCTAGCAGGCTATTATAGGCGTTTCGTAGAGGGATTTTCTTTTATCTCGTCCCCTTTGACTGGATTAACTCCAAAGAAAGTCAAGTTTCAATGGTCGGACGCTTGCGAGAAATATTTTGAGGAGTTAAATGAGAGGTTGACCTTAGCTCCAGTCTTGACGCTACCGAAAGGAACCGAAGGGTTCGTTGTTTATTGTGATGCTTTAGGGATTGGCCTTACGTGTGTATTAATGCAGCATGGAAAAGTCATAGCCTACGCATCTGTCACGACCCGATTTACCATCTGAAAGGCGTCGTGATGGAACCTAGTCTCTATGACTAGGTAATCCTAAATTTGCAGATAAAACATAAATAAATACGATAAAAGTAAAGTCAGGAGGAGAAAATTCTAGATAATCTTAATATCGCCGCTCGACATGTACAATATATATATATCCCAAGACCCCGATTGTCACAACACAGTCACAAGCTTCTATACTATTATAGCTCTGTACAAATCCGGAAAAGAAAATACATAGTAATTGTCTCTATAAGAAGAAAATACATGGTAAGTGTCTCTATAAGATGGAATGGAAGGTGACCCAGAGGATCCTGCGGACGCGGCAGAAATACTTTACGGTCTCCTCGATGAAGCTGTAACAACCACTGGCCACGCGGCTGAGAACTCAAACCTGGATTCTACAGACGAAAAACATATGCAGAGAAGGGTATGAGTACACCACATCTGGTACCTAGTAAGTGCCAAGCCTAACCCATTCAAGTAGTGATGAGATCAGGTCAAGGCTCTACTGGATTTATAAATAAAACAGTTTAAATAGTACGGAAGATAAATAAGTTCTAGAGTAGCAAATTAAAGAATAATCAGAAATAAAACAGTAAAATGGAGCCCTCGGCTCAGCACAACGTATCACAAGTGGAATCTCCCGGGATACCGTCCCGTAGTCCCAATATAAGTATGCAGTACATGGGGGATCTCCTAGAATACGTCCGTGGTCCCCAATTTAAATATGCAGTGCAAAGGAAGGATTCCAGAATACGTCCGTAGTCCCCAATTTAAATATGTAGTATATCGGGGATCTCCCAGAATACGTTCGTAGTCCCCAATTGAATTATCCAATGTAGGGGGATCTCCCAGAATACGTCTATAGTCCCCATTTAAATATGCAATGCGAATGAATAATAGATAAGGCATTAATTTAAATAGGTCACCATATGACAGGCAAGTGACGGAATAAAACTAACTAAACATGGCGCACAGAGTAGCATATAGGCAACTTAATGTAAAACAAGTACGCATGATTTTCCTAATCTAAGCTAAACAATTAACACCTTAAGCAGTGTAATAGAAGTAAAATGATTTATAATATGTGAAGTGAAAATGGAATTTTAACATCAAATGGCCCGTGTACGTACTCGTTACCTCACGTACACTACACCGACATAGCAAATAAATGTCAAAATGACATAAGGGGAAGTCCCCAATATAGAATTAGGCAAGCCACTTACCTCGACTGCTCAACTCAACCCTAGATCACGTTATTGCCACGAGTAGCCGACTCCAAATTGCCCAAATCCGTTCAATTCAATTGCATAATGTAAATATAACTTTAAGAAATTAATCTAACTAATAAATTCGAAGCTAATACGCGAATTTAGGAAAATCGCCGAAAAAGTCCCTTGGGCCCACGTCTTGGAATCGGGTAAAAGTTAAAAATTCCAAACACCCGTTCACTCACGAGTCTAACTATACAAAAGTTACTTGAATCGGATACCAAAATCTCGATCAAACTCAAAAACTTGGTCTAAAAACTTTATCCAAATTTTCCCAAATTTGAAATTAAAGGATGAATTTAAGCATAGATTCGTGGAAATTAGTCAAATCGGAGTAGGAATTACTTACCCAAACCGCCCAGGTGAAAATATCTTCAACAATTGCCAATCCCCGAGTCCTAAGTTAAAAAAATGAATTTTACCATAAACCCTCAATTTGGGTTTTTAAATTTCTGCCCAGGCACACACTTAGTGCGATCGCGGTAAGCCAGACGCGATCGGGAAGAGTAAACCACACGCACCTCAGAAATACACTACGCGATCGTGGGAATCTGTTAGCGAACGCGGTGCTTTACTTCAAAGAACTATGCGATCGCGGTTTCCTTCATGCGACTGCGTAGAGAACCACTTAATTTCCGCTGCTGCCCTATTCTTTCTACGCGAACGCGACATAGCCCATGCGAACGCAGTGACCAAGCTGCCTACTCTACGTGATCGCATTCCATTTCATGCTATCCCGATGCATTATATCCCGACTGGCCTCCAATTGCCCTACGCGATCGCGGACTCCCTCACACGATCGCGATGAAGAAAAGCGTGTTGCACTCACACCAGAAAACCAGCAATCAATACAAAGCTAAAAATGACCCGTTGAGCATCCGAAACACCCCCGAGGCCCCCGTGACCTCAACCAAACCTACCAACCAGTCCTAATACCTAAAACTTAGTCAAACCTTCAAACAACATCACATAACACCAAAATCATAAATTATACATCGATTCAAGCCTAAGAACTTAGAAATTTTCCAAAATCCACAACGATGCTGAAACACATCAAAACTAGTCCGAATGACCTTAAGTTTGACACACGGGTCCCAAATGACACTACAGACCTCGAAAACACATTCCGGACGCGCTCCTAACACCGAAATAACTCAACGGAGCTAACAAAGTCGTAAAAATTCCATTCCGGACCTGTCTTCACACAATTTCAACTACAATCTGATTTCTAAAGCTTAAACTCATATTTAGGGACTATGTGTCAGAAAACTCTCCGAATTCCACACTAATCACTCCAACAAGACCCAAAAGTAGAAACAAATATGGGAAAAGAAGTCATTAGGGGATCGGAGTGCTAACTCTCAAAACGACTGACCGGGTCGTTACATTCTCCCCCTCTTAAGAAATTGTTCGTCCTGAAACGAGTATAAAGGCATATCTAGGCTGTGAAACGATGAGGGTACTGGATGTGCATATCCTGCTCGGTCTCCCAAGTCCCTTCCTCGACCGGCTGACCCCTCCACTGAACCTTTACTCATGCAATATTCATCGACCTGAGGTTTCTAACCTGCCTATCCAAAATGGCTACTGGCTCCTCAACATAAGATAGATCCTTGTCCAACTGGACTGAACTTAAGTCCAATACATGAGCCGAATCGCTGTGATACTTCTGGAGCATAGAGACGTGGAATACCGAATGAACTCCTGCTATCTGGGAGGCAAGTTAAGCTCATAAGAAACCTCCCCAATACGCCGCAATATCTCAAAAGGACCAATGAATCTCGAACTCAGTTTACCCTTCTTTCCGAACCTCATGACGCCCTTCATAGGCGATACCCGAAGCAAAACCCGATCACCAGCCATAAATGCCAAATCACGAACCTTCCAATCCGCATAACTCTTCTGCTTGGACTGAGTTGTGCGAAGTATCTCCTAAATCACCTTCACCTTGTCTAGGGAATCCTGGACCAAATCTATACCCAACAATCGGGTCTCGCCGGGCTCGAACCATCCCACTGGAGACTGGCACCGTCTACCATACAAAGCCTCATACGGTGCCATCTGAATGCTGGACTAGCTGTTATTATAAGAAAATTCTGCAAGTGGCAAGTGTTGTTCCCATGACCCTCCAAACTCCATCACACAGGCACGACGCATATCCTCAAGAATCTGAATCGTGCGCTCGGACTTCCCGTCCATCTGAGGGTGACAGGTTGTACTCAACTCCACCCTTGTGCCTAACTCATGCTGAACGGCTCTCCAGAACCGTGAAGTGAATTGTGTACCTCTGTCTGAAATGATAGATACTGGAATACCGTGAAGGCGGACAATCTCCTTGATATAAATCTCAGCCAACCTCTCTGAGGAATATGGGATGACTTGGTCAGCCGATCCATAATCACCCAAATAGCATCGAACTTTCTCAAAGTCCGAGGAAGACCAACTACAAAGTCCATGGTGATCCTCTCCCACTTCCACTCTGGAAGCTCAATCTGCTGAAGCAACCCTCCTGGTCTCTGATGCTCATATTTAACTTGGTGACAGTTGAGGCACTTGGCCACAAATCTAACTATGTCCTTTTTCATCCTCCTCCACCAATAGTCCTCTCTCAGGTCCATGTACATCTTCGCGGCACCATGATGAATGGAGTACCACGAGCTATGGGCCTCTTCCAGAATCAACTCTCGGAGCTCCTCTACATTGGGCACATAGATACGACCGTGCATCTTTATCACACCATCATCACCTATAGAGATATCTCTGTAATCACCTCGCCGAACCCTATCCTGAAGAACCAGAAGATGAGATCATCATACTGGCGCTCTCTGATGCGGTCAGAAAGAGAAGGCCGGGCAACCACACAAGCTAATATCCATCAAGGCTTTGAAAGACTCAATCTCACGAACTCACTGGCTAAGGCTTGAACATCCAAGGCAAGGGGCCTCTCAATTGCCGGAAGATATGCCAAACTCCCCAGACTCTCCGCCCAGCGACTCAAGGCGTCGTCCACCACATTGGCCTTTCCCGGGTGGTATAGTATAGTGATGTCATAGTCCTTGAGTAGCTCCAACCACCTTTGATATCGCAAATTAAGGTCCTTCTTCCTAAACAAGTGCTTTAAAATCCGGTGATCCGTGAAAATCTCACAGGGAACACCGTATAAATAATGACGCCACATCTTCAGGGTGTGAATAATAGCTATAAACTCGAGATCGTGAACTGGATAGTTCTTTTCATGTACTTTCAACTCTCTGGATGCGTAGGCAATCACCCTACCGTCCTGCATCAATACCGCTTCAAGGCCAATCCTCGAGGCATCACAATAGACTGCATAGGACCCTAAACCCGTAGGCAATACCAACACTAGAGCTGTAGTCAAGGCTTTCTTAAGCTTCTGAAAGCTCTCTCACACTCCTCAGTCCACTTGAACGGAGCACCCTTCTGGGTCAGTCTGGTCATAGGTGCTGCAATAGATGAAAATCCCTCTACAAAGCGGTGATAGTACCCTGCTAAACCAAGTAAACCAAGGACACTCGTTCACTCATTCACTCACTAGTCTAACCATACAAAAATTACTCGAATCAGATACCAAAATCTCGATCAAAACTCAAAAACTCGGTATAAGAACTTTATCAAAATTTTTCCAAATTTTCACCCCAAATTCGAAATTAAAGGATGAATTTAAGCATAGATTCTTGGAAATTAATCAAAACCGAGTAGAAATTACATACCCAAATCGCCTAGAAAAAATTGCCAATCCCCGAGCTCCCAAGTTCAAAATATGAATTTTAGCTTAAACCCTCGATTTGGGTATTTAAATTTCTGCTCAGGTGCACACTTAGTGCAATCGCGGAAAGCCAGACATGATCACGAAGAGTAAACCACACACGCCTCAAAAATGCACTACGTGATCGCGGGAATCTGTTTGAAAACGCGGTGCTTTACTTCACAGACCTACGCGATCGCAGTTGAATTCACGCGATCGCGTAGAGAACCACTTAATTTCCACTGCTGCCCTATTCATTCTACATGAATGTGACATAGCCCATAAGAATGCAGTGACCAAGCTACTTACTCTTCGCGACCGCGTTCTATTTCATGCTATCGCGAAGCATTAAATCCTAACTGGCCTCCAATTTCCCTATGCAATCGCAGACTCCCTCATGCGATCGCGATGGAGAAAAATGTGTTGCACCCGCACCAGAAAACCAGTAATCAATACAAGGCTAAAAATGACCCATTGAGCATCCAAAATACCCCCGAGGCCCCCGTAACCTCAACCAAACCTACCAATCAGTCCTAATACCTCAAACTTATTCAAGCCTTCAAACTACATCACATAACACAAAAATCACAAACTATACATGGATTAAAGCCTAAGAACTTAGAAATTTTCCATAATCCACAACGATGCCGAAACACGTCAAAACTAGTCCGAATGACCTCAAATCTGACACACGGGTCAAAAATGACACTACAGACCTATAGCCACTTTCGCAACCCCATTTGCAACCCGATATCAAAATTTCACCTATCGGCCGAAATTCTAACTTTCGCCAAATCAAGCCTAACTCTACTACAGACCTCGAAAACACATTCCGGATGCGCTCCTAACCCCCAAATCACTCAACGGAGTTGACGAAATTCCATTCCGGACCCATCTTCACACAGTTCCAACTACGGTTCGATTCTAAAGCTTAAACTCATATTTAGGGACTTTGTGTCCCAAAACTCTCCGAATTCCACACTAATCACTTCGGTAAGACCCAAAAGCAGAAACTAATGTGGGGTAAGCATTTATTAGGGGATCGGGGTGCTAACTCTCAAAATGACCGACCGGGTCGTTACAGCATCGAGACAACTGAAGGCTCATCAGAAAAATTATCTCACTCATGATCTTGAATAAGCACCTGTGGTGTTTGCGCTTAAAATCTGGCGCCATTATTTGTATGGGGTGCATGTTGACATTTTTACAGATCACAAGAGTCTCCAATACATCTTCAAGAAAAGATAATTGAATATACGTTAGAGGAGCTGGCTCGAATTACTTAAAGATTATGATGTTGATATCCTCTATCATCCGAGAAAGCCAATATTGTAGTCGATGCCCTCAGTCGATGTTATGTGGGAAGCTTAGCTCATGTTGAGGCAGACAAGTGAACTATGATTAAGGAAGTCCACTGCTTAGCAAGTAGAGGAGTTTGAGTTTTGGACTACGAAGATGCTGGCGTTGTTCTTCAGAACAGGGCTGAATCCTCCTTAGTAGCCGAAGTGAAGGAAAAACAGTTCAATGATCCCTACGTATTGCAGTTGAAGGAGGGATTTCACAAACACAAGACTATGGCTTTTGAACAAGGGGGAGATTATGGTACTTTAAGGTACAGAGGCAGACTATGCGTTCCAGATGTAGATGGTCTTAGAGAGCGGATTATGTCAGAAGCCCACAATTCCGGGTATTCCATTCACACAGGTTCCACCAAGATGTATCATGATTTTAAGGAACTGTATTGGTGGAACGATATGAAAAAGAATATAGTAGACTTCGTGGATAAGTGTCCAAATTCTCAGCAGGTGAAAGTCGAACACCAAAGACCTGGTGGATTAACTCAGAGTATAGAAATTCCCGTTTGGAAATGGCTGGTGATAAACATGGACTTTATAATAGGTCTACCTCGCTCGTTTCAGAAGCATGATTCGATTTGGGTGATTGTAGAGCGACTTACCAAGTCAGTTCACTTCTTGCCAGTGAAGACTACAGATTCGAGGATTATGCCAAGTTGTATATCAAAGAAATCGTCTGATGGCATGGGACTCCTTTGTCCATCATCAGATCGTGGTGCTCAGTTCAGAACGAACTTTTGGAAATCATTTCAGAAGGGATTAGGCACAAAGGTGAACCTCAGCACCGTTTTTCATCCTCAGGCAGATGGTCAGGCATAATGCATTATTCAAACTCTTGAGGATATGTTGAGGGCATGTGTTGTCGATTTTAAAGGTAATTGGGACGATCATCTACCTCTCATTGAGTTTTCTTATAATAATAGCTATAATTCTAGTATCAAGATTGCACCGTACAAGGCTATGTATGGGCAAAAGTGTAGATCACCAATTGGTTGGTTCGAAGTTGGAGAAACGGAGTTTTTAGGACCCGATTTGGTCTATCAGGCTATGGAAAAGTCAACTTGATACAAAAGCATTTGAAAACGTCTCAAAGTCGCCAAAAGTCCTACTCGGACGTGCGGCGTAGGGACTTAGAGTTCCAAGTTGATGATTGGATGTTTCTGAAAGTTTCGCTTATGAAAGGCATTATGAGATTTGGGAAAAAGGGGAATCTTAGTCCCCGCTATATTAGGCCATATAGAATCCTGCGAAGGATCAGGCATGTGGCTTTTGAGTTAGAATTTCCACAAGAATTAGCTGATGTACACCCAGTGTTTCATGTGTCCATGTTGAAGAAATTCATCGGAGACCCGTCAATTGTGGTGCGTACGGAGACTGTAGGGGTTAAAGACAGCTTGTCTTACGAAGAAAGTCCAGTGGCTATTTTTGATCGTCAAATCCGCAAGCTCAAACTAAGGAAATTGCTTCCGTAAAAGTGCTTTGGAGGAATCAAAAAGTTGAAGAGGCTACATTGGAAGCCGAAGAGGACATGAAGTCCAGATATCCCCATCTCTTTGAATAGAAAACGGAAAATGTGGAAGGTAATTAACCTTTCCATTTAGGCCTTATATTATAATCTTCATGTCCTTCGGCATTTACTCAACTTAGTATTTAGTGATGACATACTTTTTCAGTTTGATATACATGTATTCATGATATTTCAGTATTCGCATATCCCCATCACACCCGTTTAATGTCCATAGATAGTCGTAGTTGCTGCGAGGACCATCATTCGAGGACGAATGATTCCAAGGGGAAGATAATGTAACACCCCGTAAAGTCGACTTGGGTATGAATGTGTTAAATGAATAGTAAGGTTATATTTTTTGACATGTGAAGTTCTATTATTATTAGCATGGGTGGAAATAGTTATTTTAGAATCAAGACTAAGAGTGAGGTATACAAGATTCGATAAAATCTATGAAGTTTACAAAAGCTCAGTCTTGCAGGAGGTTTAGTGAAAAACGTGTAAGGTATTTGGGAAAATGCAAAACATGAAATTTGTAGGCCTTTGCAATAGATTTCCAACGGTGTATTGTGGAACCCAAACAGATCTCTTGAAAAAAGTTATGTGCATTTTATAGAATAGTGTGCAATATGTGCGGCCCAAGCGCGGTCGCGCACCTGTGACAGTGTTCTTGCCATTTTGCGCGGTCAGGTGCGCGGTGATGCCTACGGGTGCGCGGGGGCTCACTTGGAGAGTCATTTTTAAAGCCCTACTTCGTCCCCCACATCCCCAAAACGTAAAAAAACATGCTCTAGAAAGGAAAGCTCTCAAAAACCTAATTCTTTAAGGGTCCCTCCACCACCCAAGGTATGTTCGAATGGTCATTCTAAGTTAAATTTAATTTTTCAACATCTTATTAACATGGGTAAACCCTCCATATCATTAGATATTTGATCGGGACATCATTGTTGAGAGAAGGAACCCTAGAACTCGAATTCAAGGGGATTGAACTTCAAAGAGGTAATGTCTTCACCCTCTAATTGATTCTAACATTGGTTTAATAATTATAGATCCTAGTTCATGAGATATGAGTTGATGGGTTTGATAGAAAAGCATGAACGGTTATAGATTTGGTGTCTTCATTGTTGATTATTGGTTGAGGGTGTTGTTTACCTTATGAGTGATAAAGAATAATGTTGATTATAACCATTTGAGACTTTAGAATTTATCTAGGAGCAACAGAATGGGGTATTGGGTGTAGAGAAACCATTAATAAGGACTATGAAGCTTTTCTTCCCACCAAGTGTTTGATAAAATGCTTATGTTACCAAAACATGAGTATAATAGCTACTATGGAATCCCTTTGACTTGTATTGCTATCGATTAAAGTTGAAAGGGTTAACAAACGTTGTATTACGCCCAAGAGCAGGAAGTTAAGGTATGTAAGGCTAACTCTTTACATTTGGGAATGTCTATGATTCTCCTTACATCCCATTCATCATGACTATTACTAGTTTCCTCAGAAAGTAATTATGCCTAGTTCCATGAATAGTAGTAGAACTTTTATTCCCTAGATGGCATAGTGTCATAATCATTCGATATTCTATGAGTTTCAGTTATGAAAAATGAAATTATTATGAGTACATATATCAGTCTAGTCCTATTCATTATTCCGGTATCATGTAACCCAGTATGGTTCAGTATTTCAGCATCATGTATTTCAGTATGATTCTCAGTTCTTAATTCTAAGTTCCTAAATGTTGAACACCTGTATTTGGGCCCGAGGTCGTACCTTATGCTTTATGTATCATTGGGCCTAAGGCCGTAGTTATGTATACGTATACTTGGGCCCGAGGCCGTAGCTTGTGCACACACACACACACACACACACACACACATATATATATATATATACACATATATATATATATACATATATATATATATATTGGCCCTTAGGCCATACTTTATCAGATAAATAGGTTGTTTATCATTCAGAACCTTACTTCCTATGTTTAGTTCAGTTATCACTTATCAGTTTCAGTTTCAGTATTTACACCTCTTTCCTTTAATTGTTTTACATACCAGTGCAATTCAAATGTACTGACGTCTTTTTTTCCCAGGCCTGTATCTCGCGATGCAGGTAACGATTTACAGGTTGACGACTCTTCTCCCTAGGACATCTCGTATGAGCTGTTGGTGAGCCCTAGCCTTTCGGGGCGTTATCACTTCCTTTTTCAATCAGTATAGTACTTTCAGTTAATAAGGTATATTGCGGACCTTGTCTCGATAAACAATTAGCATCTCAGTATTCTTTAGAGGCTTCGTAGACTATAGTTCAGTCAGTCAGATGTTAGAAGGATTTTATGTGTTAGCCTTATCGGCTACTCGTTTATACTTGCAGACTTTTCAGTATTTTCCGCATCTATGATATTTCAATCAGACTCTTTAGAAAATCATCATGTTGTATATTTATATCTAGCTTATAGTTATACAACATGTTCATCTAGCCATACAGTTGGGTCGCTCGGTCACATGTAGTCAGGCATCGAGTGTCGTGTTACGCCCAGGCCATGATTCGGGGCGTGACAACAATAAAGTAACAAGAGCTTTTCTTATATATACTATAATAGAAACATATTTACCTATAGGTGTAGAAGAAGAGGAAGAAAGAGGTTGGAACCAAACTTTGGAAATAGGTAATATAATAGTCTTATATCTTGTTTTACTAATATGAGAGTATATAAATTTAAAAATTTGAGTTATATAGTGAGATTGACTAATATAATTAAAAAGAAAAAAAGATTAAGTAATGCTTCCCTTAACTCATAGAACTTTGAGGAAGAATCATGGGTGTCACGACCCAAAATCCATAAGGTCGTGATAGCGCCGGACATGATTGTCAGGCAAGCAATCATTAATTAATTGAAACAATTTCCTGTTGTTAACATTTATGAAAAGCATTTTCTTTCACATTATTACGTATTAACAAAATAAAATATGTCGAGTAAAGCAATGGTTTGAATATTACACACTAAAAAATATATACCAACACATCCCAGAACCCGGTGTCACCAGTACATGAGAAATTCCTAAGAATTTATAAAATCATCACAAAGCCTGTCCGAAATACAAATTCGACAAGGAAATTTAAAATAATGTAATAAATACAGTAAGAGAGAGACTCTGTCAGTTGCGGACCGCCTGCGGATGATGCATCTCGCCTAAGTCCCCGAATCCTCCACATTGCTATGGAAGTACCTGTGCAATAAAATGCACAGCAAGTGTAGCATGAGCATAAAAACAACGTGTACTCAGTAAGTCGCCCGCCTAACCTCAGAGAGGTAGTGACGAGAGGTCGAATTAGACACTCCCTAAGGGCCAGCAAATTAACTAACAACATATGATGAACACGGTACGCATGTAAAGGTAGTAAAGCATCAATATATATAAGGCACAAAAATCCAAGTAAATACTGGAAATAAACAAATAGTTACCACTTCCTCATTTTCCCCCAATATTTAAAAAAAAACAATTTCCTCTTTGTTTTCCCCCAAATATCTTGTCACTTTTAAAAATCCATGAAAAACATTTATCAATTTATCATGCGCATACATNCCACTGTCGAGGATCGAACGGCCCGAACCAAAAGTGCACCACTCAATAAAATACTCATCTCGATGCACTGCCGAGGATCAAACGGCCCGTACCAAAAGTGCACCTTTAAAAAAAATAATCATGTCTATGCACTGCCGAGGGTCGAACGACCCAAACCATAACTGCATCTTTCAATCCACCGTGGCGTACGGCCCACTCCCATGAGAGTGGGGAGAAATAACACTCCGCTCGCAGAATGTAAATTGCAAAGTGGTCACATGCAGTCAGGCACAATCAACAGTCCACCTCAAATACGTCGGGAAAACAAATACTCAAGTAAATGACATATTTCTCTTTTAAAACGACAAAATAGTTTTAAAATCCTTTCTCGAAATTTATTTTCCAAGTTTAAAAATATTCCATAATATCACCTTATCAGGTATGCAATTATCCACGGAGGAAAACATTTCCTTTTCCAACTGATAAATAAAATGAACTCTAGTCTTCTTTAGATACTAAATTACGATTTCAATTATGTTAGCAGTCATATAATACAGGCAGGATCACGGGTACAACACATAAGGCATGCTAGTGGGCCCTACGCTACCCGGACATGGCATAATAGTAGCTACACACGGACTTCCGTCACCTCGTGCGTACGTAGCCCCTGAAGATAATATAACACGCTTAATTAATTCACCTAGGGGGACAATTCCCTCTCACAAAGTTAGAAAGGAGACTGACCTCGCTCTGAAATTCCATAACCGGCTTCTATGCCCTTCTGACGACTCCAACGGACGCACAACGCGCCAAAACTATCCAATTCACGGCAAACCAATGAAAATATACTCTAATGTTTGCATCAAATTCCAAATTATATAATTTCCCAACCTTGCTTAGTAAAATGACCAAACTTCCCTCGGGCCCACGTGCCCGAAATCCGAAATTTCTCGAAGATAAATTCTACCCATAGTTTTACTAGTTCAATTATATGATTTACTCTAAATTCCATGCTCAAATCCGTGGCTAAAAATCCAATTTACCATTTCTAGGTATTTCCTAAAAAATCCCAATTCTCCTACTAATTTCCATGTTTAATCCATTCATATAATCTTGTATTTAACTTAGAAACATGAAGGAATTACTTACCTTGACAATGCATGAAGAAATCCTCTCTTTGAAGCCTCCCAAGATCGTCCAAACCAAGAGAAAAATGAAGAAATGGCCAAAAATTCACAGTTTTAAACATTCTGCCCAGCCTCGATTCCGCACCTGCGATCCTTCCTCCGCACCTGCACTCCCGCAGGTGCGACCAATCTCCCGCACCTGCGTCTTTTCCTCAGCTTCAGCCACATATCGCATCTGCGCCACATATCCCGCATCTGCGACTTCGCAAGTGCGGAAATACCATCGCACCTGCGCTCCCAGCCAGACTACCACTTTTTCGCACCTGCGGCTAGATCCTCGAAGGTGCAGTCACACCAGATGAGAGCAAATTCCAGCCTTCTACAAACTCTGAACTTGATCCGTTAACCGCCCGGAATCCACCTGAGACCCCGGGGACCCCTTCCAATTATACCAACTTGTTCCAAAACATACTGCGGACTTGCTCGAGGCCTCAAATCACATCAAACAACATCGAAACCACAAATCGCACCCAAATCCCAACTTTATGAACTTAGAAATTCCAAACTTCTACATCCGATGCCAAAACCTATCAAATCGCGTCCGATTGACCTGAAATTTTGTACACCAGTCATATTAGACATTACGGACCTTCTCCAACTTCAGGAGTCGCATTCCGACCCCGATATCAAAATTTTCACTTCCGGTCGGATTTCTCAAAAACATTCTAATTTCTATCTTTAGCCAAATGACGTCAAAATGACCTCCGGACATGCGAATCCACTTCCGATCGCGCTCCCAACTCCAGAATCACCATACGAAGCTATTCCCAAACTCGAAATCCCGAACAGAAAACCATATCACTGAAATGCGCTTCAAGCAAAACTTAGGAAATTCCTTCAAAAATGCTGACTTCCACAATATACGTTGAATCGCTCCGGGTTATCCAGAACTCGATCCGGACATACGCCCAAGTCCGAAATCATCATACGAACCTGATGGAACCTTCAAATCACGATTCGGAGGTCATTTACGCAAAATTCCAACCTTAGTTGATTCTTCGAACTTAAGGCTTCTGAAATGAGATTTTTCTTTCCAAATCAACTCTAAACTTCCCGAAATTCAATTCCGACCACGCCCCTGGGTCATAATACCTGAAACGAAACTGCTCACGACCTCAAACCACTGAATGATGCGCTAGAGCTCAAAACAACCGGTCGGGTCATTACATTCTCCCCCCACTTAAACAGACGTTCGTCCTCGAACGTGCTAAGAACTACTATGGAGTTATCAGAAATCACTGTTTAACATTTCGAGCACCTGCCCGTGCTACCACAACCCGGTTAAGTATATCACCTTGGTTAAATCTGAAGATTCCTTCTTTTATCCATATAATAAGCTCAGAACCTAGTTCCAACACTTGAAATTTTCTGCCAGGCTTAGTGCCAATATATAAACACCGTATCAACTACCACACGATATACCAGAACATGACTGCCTACCTTTGCTGAATTAGCACCATGCACCGCATAATTAACCACCTGACCACAACGATGCTCCTTGAACCTTAATAGCCAAAATTCCATGAATCCAATGCTCCCAAGGCACCTCATGACATATGTATACATCCTGCTAGAATGCTGGTGATACTACCACAACAGAGGAGATGTGTAGAAATCCATACCCAACTGCAGAGTTAACAAATCATCTTGACCATAATCATCACCTCACTATGAACCTGAATAATGGTATTTGATCTTTAATATACACTTCACATAACCTTGTCACATTGATCCCTGATCCGATAATCTCGTCTCACCCAGTATGAACAGCTCAAACAACAAATCACCCAAAACATGACGAACAACCTCACATGATACCACATCGCGCCAATAGGCCATAACTCGAACATGATAGGTAAGAAATNCTCTACTGAAATGAACATGTCTGGCTCACACAGAGCCTATAATCATATTTAAATCCATCTACAAACATCGAGTCTACCTTTCTCGCACCAAACTAAGCTAATAGCTTTACCTGGGTCCATATTAACCCACTTCCTCTCATCTACGCAAGAACAACTGTCATAGCCGGGACAAACACCCCACAACCCACAACCAAATGAACTGAACGCCTTTCAGGCATAAATTCTCAAATAAGCAATATTGCACTTCTTTATANTATTCCACTCACGCTACTAATGTGAACTTTTCTCAGAAAATAGGAAGTAAAACATAAGAAGAATAAGTATATATTAACCCTTCTCATCATCACACTGTTGCGGAGTGCAACCCTGATCCAAATAACATACCCTTGGCGGTGTGCCACCCGATCCAAATAAAATACCCGTGGCGGCATGCCACCCGATCCCATTATAAAACTCACATAAGGAAATATATACACGGAGCTAAATCTCTCACTATTACACATTACCGAATATCGGTTACAAGCACGCTAAGTGCATAATACCATCTTGGGGAGACTGATAAGTGCAAAATCTTAAGCACGACTGAGGTGCGATATATATATATATATATATATATATATATA
>ML386244.1:42011-61579 GCA_005239525.1 Nicotiana knightiana
TCACATAAGGAAATATATACACGGAGCTAAATAGCTCACTATTACACATTACCGAATATTGGTTACAAGCACGCTAAGTGCATAATACCATCCTGGAGAGACTGATAAGTGCAAAAGCTTAAGCACGACTGAGGTGCGATATATATATAACTCTGGATCTCAAGAGCTATCCTGCTCACATAACATCATCACTATGCGGAGATCTCAACTCATAAGAAATTATCAAGCCGTTTCACAACTCACACGGCACAATCATATGATAACATGAATTTGACGAGGACGGAACAACATCTGCTGTTCTAATACCTTTCCATGAAAAAGCGCTCTACTGAAATGAACATGCCTGGCTCACACAGAGCCTATAATCATATTTAAATCCATCCACAAACATCGAGTCTACCTTGCTCGCACCAAACTAAGCTAATAGCTTTACCTGGGTCCATATTAACCCACTTCCTCTCATAATACGCAAGAACAACCGTCATAGCCGGGACAAACACCCCACAATCCACAACCAAATGAACCGAACGCCTTTCAGGCATAAATTCTCAAATAAGCAATATTGCACTTCTTTATACTCGGTTCAAATCTTCAATCCATTAAATGACTACATGTCACACTTTATACAATCTTTTCGCGGCCATGCTTCCACGACTTCCACACAAGGCAACAAGTCTGCCCATCCATAACACCGACCACACTAAGGCCATACAACACATCAAGAACCCATGACCAGGGTACAAAGCCCCTTTCACCGAATATCGATCTCAGGTGACACTGAAGATAACACCAGCTCACTTTGGACTTTCGAATCTCTTTTTCTTGCTCTTCCGAGCTCATGACCTCCTTATTAACACCGAGCCGCAATCTCGATTCTTACTCCCGGTTACATACTGCCTACCGCAGCTAACATGTCAATATGAGGTAGCGCAATAATTGCACCATAACTTCTGAACCACCAATATGGTGAACACTTCATCATATAGAAACCTTTTACTTCACTCAATTCAAGAGTACCATCTCAACACACGAGTGAATTCCCACAATCACCCAATATGCGAATCCTTAAGTAGTAGCCTATACCACCATGACCCTTCCGGGATCCGCCTACACATGACAGGCCATAGCACTCAAATGCTCCCACATGAAATCTATTACGACGGACGACAAGCCCCGCATACAACGGCACAAACCTCATGCATAACTTAATCACATCAAAGGAACTGATCACTGACGCAAATGTGCCATTTCAACCATGGCTAATCAATCTATCTTCTTTTAATCCTCTTCAATTGCTTCAGGATAATAGCAACTTCCTTCAACTCATAGTAGACTCAACCCTCACTCATCCCGAGTGACCTTGACTCAAGAGACTATGCTGCCTAAATCCCGCAACCCGTCTCATACCCTTCTAATAATATTTCTACAATCCAGAATTTATTTCTCTCACTTCTCCAATACTATCCTGCATGCTGAAACATATCATAGAACATTCCAACCATCTTCCTCTTTTCCATAAATTACTCTGCAAAAGCTCGATTCTCGATCATACTGCTGCTTGAAACCCTTATACACCGCATCCTTAACTTTTGAACTCACTAGGAACGCTATTAAGAGTCACTCACTCTGACTGGCCCCGAATACAATCAACTCCAAGGCTCTTCTAGCACATGAACACCCTTTTCCTTGAAGCACATGACTGAGTCACTATCCTTACAACTTGTCTATGCCCTAAGCATAAATTCTGAATCTTCCAAAGCCTAACCCTTGTCTGATAGGGCCAACTTTTGCACATATTCATCAAATCATACGCACAATCACCACTATACCCTTTCCCCTTAGCTGTAATAACTTGCCAACACGCCGACAATCCGCAACCCTATGATAACAAAATCCTGCAACCCAACTGTAGATGGTGGGACTCTCCCACTTAGCCCGAAGCTACTCCTTGCACCACTCTAGACCCTGCCGAGATCCTTTCTCCTTTGATAACACGATCTTTCACAACCAATCCGTCCAATTCTTCCAAATTCTCTTGCTAGCACCCCCTAAATACTCAAATTCTCTAGCATCAATCACACATTCTGCCTCCTACCAAATAGCCACTAGAACCCCTCACATAGACCTGCCAACCATGCCACCGCTAACCTATTCACAAGAGATAACCCACCTGTGGAAATCACCCGCGGACACCATCCAACGACACTGAAATGCACACTCTCTACGACATCAATACCCTATCCTACGCCCAGCTTCATTTACCAACTTTCCTAGTCCGTCCGCTCTTCATGGACATCCATTAAATGCGCGACAATATCTTTAAATTCCAAGCTATGTTGCCGCTCCCCCACTTTGCGACTTCTCGACTTCCGCTTCTTACACCTAGCCTCCTAGAAATGGAACCGCCGCCTAGCCTCACTTCAGGACCATTCTCTGCCAACCACATTCTTCAATACTTCTTCTTAATACTCTGACCCCATGCAACCGAAGAAACTATGGCACTGACGAACTTAACACATTTTATTCGATCAAAGATGACGATGACCGCCACAGGTGAATACTCCACCTTACATGAAACACCAGGTCTTACTACTTTATCAACCCCAATCAGACCATTCATAACCCAAATGTGTTTCCTCTGCCAGAACTAAAACCGAAATCTCAAAATCACACTCTGAGAAGACCTCTGTGCAAACTGTTCATCACCCCCAACATATGGGCAAGCATTCTATCATTATATAGACATCGCACGACAACCAATCGCAAGCATCATCACTACATGAGCATAGACTTAAGTCTCCCGGAGCCACATCTACTGAGCTGAAACAACATATTATTCTGTTGCACGGCCATAACAACATCCCCGCAAAATTGCACATGGAAACATCTCGAATTACATCCGTACCACCATTTCAATTCCTCAAATTTTTGATTCATAGCAAGCTCTTCGCGACGCGTTAGATTGAGTAGGAATAAACATAGGCATAAGCCTCAAAGGAATGAAATCGCACGATGAGGAATCAAGAAGGGAAGTACTCCTAACGGCCATGTAGCCTCTCGAAGATAAGTACAGACGTATCCGTACCGACCCACAAGACTCTACTAGACTTGATCATGACTCATGAGACCTAGGTAACCTAGTGCTCCGATACCATGTTGACACAATCAAAAATCCATAAGGTCGTGATGGCACCGGACATCATTGTCAGGCAAACCAATCATTAATTAATTGAAATAATTTCCTGTTTTTAACAATTATGAAAAGCATTTCCTTTCACTTTATTACTTATTGACTAAATAAAATCTGCCGAGTATAGCAATGGTTTGAATATTAAACATTAACAAATATATCCCAACACATCCCAGAACCCGGTGTCACAAGTACATGAGCAATTTCTAAGAATTTATACAATCATCACAAAGCCTGTCTGAATTACAAATTGGACAAGAAAAATTAAAATAATGTAATAAATACAGTACGAGAGAGAATCTGTCAACTGCGGATCGTCTCCAGATGATGCAGCTCGCCTAAGTCTCTGAATCCTCCACATTGCTATGGAAGTACCTGTGTAATAAAATGCACAGCAAGTGTAGCATGAGTACAAAAACAACATGTACTCAGTAAGTCTCCCGTCTAACCTCAGAGAGATAGTGACGAGAGGCCGAATTAGACATTCACTAAGGACCAGCAATTTAACTAACAACATATGATGAACACGGTAGGCATGTAAAGGTAGTAAAACAACAATATATATAAGGCACTGAAATCCAGGTAAATACTAGAAATAATAAAACAGTTACCACTTCCTCATTTTCCCCCAATATTTAAAAAAAACAATTTCCTCTTTGTTTTCCCCCAAATATCTTGTCACTTTTAAAAATCCTAGAAAAACAGTTATCAATTTAGCATGCGCATAAGGGATAAGGAAAACCGGACCGAGCCGTCATAATAATCATCTATGTGCACTGCCGAGGATCGAACAACCCTTACCAAAAGTGCACCTCTCAATAAAATACTCATGTCTATGCACTGCCGAGGATCGAACGACCCGTACCAAAAGTGCATCTTTCAATCCGTCGTGGCGTACGGTCCGCTCCCATGAGAGTGGGGGAAAATAACACTCCGCTCGCGGAATGTAAATTGCAAAGTGGTCACATGCAGTCGGGCACAATCAACAGTCCACCCCGAATACGTCGGAAAATCAGATACTCAAGCAAAAGACATATTTCTTTTTTAAAACCACAAAATAGTATAAAACTCCTTTCTCGAAATTTATTTACCAAGTTTAAAATAATTCCATAATATCACCTTATCAGGTATGCAATTATCCACGGAGGAAAACAATTCTCTTTCCAGCTGATTAAGAAAATGAACTCTAGTCTTCTTTAGATATTACATTACGATTTCTATTATGTTGGCAATCAAATAATACAGGCAGTATCACTGGTAAAGAACATAAGGCATGCTAGTGGGTCCTACGCTACCGGGACATGGCATAATAATAGCTACGCACAGACTCCCGTCACCTCATATGTACGTAGCCCCCGAAGATAACAGAACACACTTCATTAATTCACCTAGGGGGACAATTCCCTCTCACAAAGTTAGAAAGGAGACTTACCTCGCCCCGAAATTCCATAACCGGCTTCCAAGCCCTTCTGACAACTCCAACGGACGCACAACTCCCCAAAACTATCCAATTCACGGCAAACCAATGAAAATATACTCTAATATTTGCAACAAATTCCAAATTATATAATTTCCCAACCCCGCTTAGTGAAATGACCTAAATGCCCTCAAGCCCACGTGCCCGGAATTCAAAATTTCTCAAAGATAAATTCTACCCATAGCTTTACTAGTTCAATTATATGATTTACTCTAAATTCCATGCTGAAATTCGTGGCTAAAAACCCAAATTACCATTTCTAGGTATTTCCTCAAAAATCCCAATTCTCCTACTAATTTCCATGTCTAATCCATGCATATGTTCTTGTATTTAACTTATAAACATGAAGGTGTTACTTACCTTGACAATGCATGAAGAAATCCTCTCTTTGAAGCCTCCCAAGATCGTCCAAATAAAGAGAAAAATGAAGAAGTTGCCAAAAATTCACAGCTTTAAACATTCTGCCCAGCCTCGATTCCGCACCTGCGATCGTTCCTCCGCACCTGTGCTCCCGCGGTGCGACCAATCTCCCGCACCTGCGCTCCCGCGGTGCGACCAATCTCCCGCACCTGCGACTTTTCCTCAGCTTCAGCCCAAAATCGCACATGCGCCCCATATCCCACATCTGCGACTTCGCAGGTGCGGAAATACCATCGCACCTGCACTCCCAGACAGACCACCGCTCTTTCGCACCTGCGGTGCCAAATCCTCGCAGGTGTGGTCACACCAAATGACAAGAAATTCTAGCCTTCTACACACTCTCAACTTGATCCGTTAACCACCCGGAATCCATCCGAGACCCCCGGGACCCCGTCCAATTATACCAACCTGTCCCAAAACATAATGCGGACTTGCTTGAGGCCTTAAATCACATCAAACAACATCGAAACCACGAATAGCACCCAAATCCCAACTTTATGAACATAAAAATTTCCAACGTCTACATTCGATGCCGAATGCTATCAAATCACGTCCGATTGACCTCAAATTTTGAACACAGTCATATTTGACATTACGGACCTACTCCAACTTTCGGAATTGCATTCCGACCCCGATATCAAAATTTCCACTTCCAGTCGAATTTCTCAAAAACCTTGAAATTTCTATCTTTAGCCAAATGACTTCAAAATGACCTCTGGACATCCGAATCCTCTTTCGATCGCGCTCCCAACTCCAGAATCACCATACGAAGCTATTCCCAAACTCGAAATCCCAAACGAACATCAATATCACTGAAATGCGCTTCAAGCCAAACTTAGGAAATTCCTTCAAAAATCCTAACTTCCACAATATACGTCGAAACACTCTCGGGTTATCCAAAACATGATCCGGACATACGCCCAAGTCCGAAATCATCATACGAACCTGCTGGGACCTTCAAATCCCGATTCGGAGGTTGTTTACTCAAAATTCTAATCATAGTTTATTCTTCCAACTTAAGGCTTCTGAAAATGAGAATTTTATTTCCAAATCAACTCTAAACTTCTCGAAATTCAATTCCGACCATGCCCCCGGGTAATAATACCTGAAACGAAGCTGCTCACAGCCTCAAACCATTGAACGACACGCTAGAACTCAAAACGATCGGTCGGGTCGTTACAATGGGTGCATGTGAAACACTTTGTAATGAAGATTTATTTTTTAGTAAAACAAATAAAATTCTTAATGTCTTTGTATGTAGTGATATGAATTAAATATGGGAAAATACATAGAAACAAAGGAAAATTGTTGAAGGAATTCTTTTTAATTCAAAGGATATACTTTCTTACTTCACTTGCTTAAGATTATCTTCAAGGTGTATATAATTTTGTTAAGTAGGAATGAAAGCATTGTCGATAGTGATCTTATATGATTTAGATATATACACATAGTTGGCATAATTTGGGTGAAAGAAATTTGAAAAAAATAAATATACGAGTAAGTTGAAATTGATAGATTATAGACTAGTTGAATTACTCATAGCATGGATAAATATAATTCAATGAATTGATGGTATAGCATAAAACTATGAGGATTTGGAATCTAAATTTAGCTATGAATTAGCTTAAACAAAAAAATTAACACAAGATCGATATTGATGTGATTATATATTGATTGAACAAAGTCGTACAGATCGCTCGAGGCGACGAGTTTGGTATTTCGACACAAGTACTATGAGTAGTAATCTTACCGCAATTTGTATTTTCATAACCTGCATTGTCTATACCTTATTCTGAAAATAAAATGTGTTACTGAATGTTTGATATTGCATGCGGGACAAGTATTTTACTATATATGGTAGTGAATAGTTTATTTGAGATGTTTACACTTATTTAAAATGTTCTCACTGTTACTAGATATGCTGTACTATTACTAGAGATATGATTACCGCTACCGAAATAAGATTACATGATTTGATAAGAATTTAAAATGCCTTGTACTGTTTAGAAAATGCTTCCACGTGAATATTTACTGTTTACAAAGAAATGTATGACTGGGAGGAGACTTTGAAGGATCTCGGAGCTAACGACGGGTTTGTTAGACCTGGTGCACCTTGTATTTACTTATTGCTGAGTACAGTTAGAGCCCTCGCTAATAGGAAGATAAAACTAGCATACAGTTACAGTTTGCCCGTGGGTCGGGACTTATAGTTATATTTGACTCCTCTTATGAAGGGGTCCACAGTGATACATATTACATGATAATTTTCTGGGAACCTCCCAAATACAAAGATTTTCTATGACACAATATTTATCGAGTTTATTATTTAATTGTTAAATTGGTTTTGTTATAGATAACACATGATGAGACTGATTATTATTACCATTTTAAAAAGTGAAATTTATTTTATGACTATTATACAAGCATGTTTCTTCACTTGTCCCCTATTAAAAGTGGTTGTGGTTAAGTATTATTATTTACTGAGCTAGCGACTCATTCTCCGCTATTATTTTTACAGAGACAACAATAGACGCTTGCAAGGATTCCATTAATTAGATACACAAGTTGGCAGTTCCTGGTGAGCCCCGCATTTATTCGCGTGGGCAAAGATTGTTATTTATTTATTATAGTCTCGTTCTTGAAACTCATAGAAGCTTGTGACTGGCAACATTCCGAGTTTTGGGAGTGTTGATTATTGTATATGTCGAGTGGCACCGTTGTTGATACCCAATTTTTTCCAAAATATTTTTAAAAAATTGCATACATACCTTCAAAATCATGCATTAGTGGCAATTGGTATTTTTCATCATTTTTCTACATTTTATTAATTTGGCGAGTATTTTATTTCCAATAAATAATTACAAAATTACATCACAAAGGATTTCAAAAACATTTCCCGATTTTATTTATTATTTATGATCCTATTAAGACCAAATTATTCCATAAATAGCCAAATTGGCATTTTTTGGCTATAATTGCAATAACTTTGCAAATATAGCCCAATCATATAATTTTGTACTATTTTTTACCAGAAATTAGTCATTTGTATTTTTAAAAACTAAATAGTCATTTAAACTATTTTATATGCATAAAATTCATTTTTATAATTATTGGCTATTTTACAAATTATTTTAATTAATTTGAATTGGGTATTTACCAAATAGCCTATTCTATTTCAATTTTAGCCTAATTAGACCAGCCCAAACACCTAACTATACCTGACCCAACAGACCCACGGTCCAATTCCTAAATCTACCGGCCCAATGCTGATTTAATCTTGGCCGTTGATCAATGTTGATCAACGGCCTGCATTTAACCTTTCCTAATTTTATCTAACTTATACCCCCCAAACCCCTCTCATCCTCACCCGTCGTCACACTCCTCTCATTCTCTCAAACTCCCTCTGCCTAACCATGGCTTCCACTCGCCGGTATTGATGTTGGTTCTCACCACCACCCCTAGCCTCAATGGCTCCTTCATGACCGGATTCATGCCATCTCTGAGGTCCTCAAGGGACCAGTGGCCGTTCACCTACCCCTTGGGCATGTTCTCACCATTCTCAGGCCTCTATGGCCCAATTGAGTAAGATCTTTCTATTTTCCGGCTAAATCTATAATTTCTAAGCCGGAATGTCTCTATTTTTGGGTTGTTCCTCTCTGAAATCCTAATTTTATCTCTTGACTCTTTAGATCTGTAATAGATCTGAGAGTATTTCGAGTTATGTTACTGTTTATTCTATGAAAACCTTTTATGTTTTTCGGAGCATCTCTTCATCTTCATGACTAGGGTTTCTAAAACTTTTCTTCAAAAACAATTCTCGCTGATTTTCTAGGTGTTATTCCTTGATTCTTATGTGTCTGATCGATTTGTTAAGCTTCATTTTAACCCAAATCAGTTTTGTTAAAACCCCATAATTTTCGAGCTTTAGTTTAGGGTTCTGAGTTCGTCTTTATTGTTCGTTCACTCAACTCGCCTGTATGTTTGATTCTCATGAATTTGCTTCGATTAATTTGAGTATTTTGTGGTTTGCGCCCTGGTAACATCTCATTAGGGTTTATGATTTGGTTCTGCCTATTTTTACTCTATTTATTTGTTTATTCTTGGAAGTTTATAATATATCCCTTAAAATTAGTATTACTTTGATTCTTTGAACCCCTAATTTCCTGAGTCGATACTCGTATGTCTATTTCTGATTATTTTCCTACTTTTCATGACTTTTAAATTACTGCTTGCCTTTTTATGACTGATTGTATTATATGTTGATTCTTAATATTGTTTCTTTAGTTAGAATTTAATGAACCTACCCCTAATTACTTATTCTATACTTGTACTGTGTTTGAATTATTTCCTTAGATGTTATACTCCAGCTATATATGATTTCTTTCCTTGTTTGTTACCTAACTTTCAGCCGTTTGAACTGATTCCCTTAATTAAGGGAAGACTTGGACAGATTTTACTCTAATTGATTCCGAGTTCTATAATTACTAAACAGTTTGACTCTTACCTTATTTACCTAGCTTTCAAACTACTATATATATTTCTCTCTTCTACTCTCACTAGACAGTCTTCTACGCACACGAACTCACATTAGTTCACAACTCTCTCATATACTCAAAAACTCTTCTGCTTACTTTCACTACTTGATATTGTTACTGAATTAGCCGGCTGCAAACCAAGGCTAACTATTGCACTTTACTGTTCTTCACTTTGTGTCTATTCTCCTTACTGGTATGTTCTTATTTTACGTTCAAGTTCCAAAATCAATGTGTTTCTTCTACTGTTTTAGTTTATCATTTTACTAATTTGTTTCTATCTATTGGTTTCTTCTCAACATGTGTTTAACTTGTTTTACTTAGTATACTAGTTATGTTCTAACCCCTTTTTAGGATCAGCCTATTGTTGAACATGTTTACTTCCTGTGTAATCTGTGTCCATGTGACTCTACTCTGTCTTTGAATGCTTGTCTATGAGCTGCCTAGTTCTGGTATGCACCTATTGTGCAATTGTTACCTTAAGTTGTTCTGATTATATGCTTAATTTTGTTTGATACCACTATGTCTTCTATTATTTGTTCTGAAATTCATACTTCAATACTATGTTTGCATCATTAGTTATCCCCAATCCCACAAGTCCTTAAGCACTTCTGATTCTATCCAACCATGTCCCCAATTAGAAATTTTTGAACCCATAACGTATTGTCTGTATTCCTTGAGAATTATATGCTTATGTTTGTTATGTGCTCACCTTGGGTGCTGTATTTGTCCCCGACCCCTTTACCCCTATGTGAAGGACTGTTATTTGAGTGTTGCTGAACCTGTTATGTTTTGTTGTTGATCTGCTGTTTGTTTAATTACTCTGCTCTTGTTCAAACTATTTTACTACTAAACTACTGCGTACTTTTATAAACTTCAACTGAGTCTTTTTCAAATACTGCATTCCCATTAAAACCTTTTAGAACTATGTCAAACACTCTCACTCTACTCTTAGGTCCTTAAGTTCTGCCCGTCCAGTGTGTGACTACTTTGGGATTCCTATGAGATCTCTCTGAACTCTGATGCACTGGGGCTGGCTCTTCCGCACTGCACTTACTCAGTTCTGGCTATGAAATCTGGGATTGAGCACTGCACGGGATCCTTGAGGTCCTTAGGGAACTCTAACACACCCGGACATGAGAAAGGCTATTAAACTTTGACAGTTGAGGTTATGAACACCTGGTACATTTGGGCCTACTTTAGGCTCCATATAGTTTAACTTATTCTTTTCCTTTATCTATTTATGTAATTTATTCAGCTGGTTTGTAATAAATATTTGTAAAGAGATATTGGGGTTGGCTAGTGAAATGGGGAGGGTAGTCTTATATTCTATCATTGGGTAGAAATCATGCCTTAGGCATTTTACATTCCCTATCTGCATTAGAATCCATGCCTAGGACCAACATATTCATTCAAACCATGCCAACATGCATTAGATATCATGTCTTTAAGGCTTTTCATGTTACTGCTTTAACGTACAACATGTCCTTAATTTATTCTTATGCCTACCACTTAGAAATCCTGCTCCTAGGATAATAAAGTTAATATAAAACTGTTACTCATGTGCATTCAAAATCATGTTTCAATCGTCCTATAACTCTTTGTGCCTTTAGAAATCATGCTTTAGGAATTCTGTGCATTCTGAAATCATGCGTTAACCATTCTGCATTTATATGTGCATATTAGATACCATGTTGTAGGACTCTGTTTGCATTTGCTCAACCACGCCTAGTTTAGACTACTAATTCATTAAAGGGTATAACGTAATCTCTCATATGATTATCCTGTTTTAGATAAAATTAGTAACAATCTCTGCATTTTCGTAAAACCTATAACAACATGCTTTTAGGAAAAAACAACTTCTGAACTGTCTAAAAGTTAACGGGCTTAAAAATCAGTAGGCAAACTGATTAGGCCCCTGCTTCTGAGTTTATGAAATAAAGCCGCATATTTCTATGCGTTGACATTCACTTAGATATCCTTCCTTAGGATTCTGTCTAATGAAAACACCTCTCGTTTGTGTTTGAGACGTGCTAATTATGTGCATTAGTTGTGGAGGTACATCTGGGCCTCATAACTGCTTTCCTGCATTTATCTAATCATTCCTATTTGTTTTTGCATGTCGCTTAGAATTTTATCCTTTTAAAACTTTAGGGGTTTGTCTAGAACTACCTATACTTAGAGGTCCTAAATTCCTCCAGGACCCTTGAGAAGAGATGGGTAACAGCACGCATAGAGATCACTAATTAAATTCACTTAATAACCGTTAAGGGGTGGGGTAAAGGGTAGATATAGATATGATGACCGGTGCACTAGTGCCACATGTAGTCCCTCACTGAGGAATGATTAACGGGAATTGCATTGATGGGATTCTATAGGATTAACCACTTAGGACTCCCATATTTCCTACATATGTGTGCTTAGACTGCGAATCGTTTCACAACCATTACTTGTTGCCATGTGTATACTTGACTGCTTATTTGCTAGTTTCTAAAATTCACAAAGTTTGTTTGGCCGGGAACCACAATTGTGGACTTTGAGGGGTGCCTAACACCTTCCCCTTGGAGTAATTTCAAGCCCTTACCCAATATCTGGTTATTCAATTAGTGTTATTATAACCCTTAATAGGTGCCATAACGCACCTTAATTCGTTAGGTGACGACTCTTCAAGTTCTTCACATCCCTTTTCCCAAAAGGAAATGAGTCGTCCCAATTACTTCAAAAACCCTGACCAATCCGAAAGGAGAGGAAAAAGGGGGGCGCGACAGCATGGCGACTCTGGTGGGGATTTCTAGGCTTTTACCATTTCAAATTGCTTTGTGAATTTGTCTTTGTTTTGATAAAACCTGCACCCCTCTCCCTTTCCCTTTATGTTCAATTAATTGTTTACTTTCCCAAGTATTTATTCTTTTGAACGAAACTGACATGTTTCTTTTTGTTTTCCTTTGTAACTGCTTTTCAATCATAATCGTTGTATTTACCGCTTTCATAACGTGCAAATACATGACGACATGCTTTTATTGCTTATTTATTGTTGAATAATCATGCTCAACATCATATTCCACTCGTGCCTGTACAAATTCTATAGAAACTCTTGATGAGTGGTTGCGCTCTTCCTATTTTATATCACCCCCTAAATTCGGAAAGGCTTATTTGCGGTAAAACTAGTCCATCAGCGGTGCAGTCGACGATTCCGTGCCTTTTCCCCTCAAGTTGTCCATTTAAGGGTACCAGTCTAAAACCCCATAGAAACCCTACTCTGATTATAACTGTACATGCATCATGGTCAAACCTAGCCGGGTTAATATGTTGTCCGCATGAAAACTCTTTAAGACGGCCTTATCCAAAAGTTCACCGGGGTTCTTGTAATCCCAACGGGCACGATCACGATCTGTACATTAATTTGGAGCAATAAATGCCAATATGCTAATCACTAATGTATAAGTAGTTTGATCCGGAGGGGGAAAGGGTCTAACCTTGTTATTTTACAGAAAATGAGGCACGAAATCCCCAGGTTCGGCATGGTCCAAAGAATACCACCATTGTTGCTGGATTGGTGGGAAGACCTTTCGCCAAGTGACAAAGACCATGTCAAGAGGGTCCTCAGAAACATACCCTTTTTATTGGATATCCAACCAAACAATATGTTGATTTAAGTAGCCACTATGTTCTGGGACAGAGAAAGGTCTATGTTTCGTTTTGGCAACATAGGAATGACCCCCCTCTTGGAGGAGATAGAGGGTTTCGCAAGATTACCTTGGGACAATCTAGGTTTGTTGGTGCTAGAAAACCGTGCCACTGGGGGATTCCTGACAATGATGGGTCTGAAAAGGAATGATTATTTAGAGTGCCTGACATAGTCCTACATACCTTTTGACTATCTCTATGAATGATACGGTCATAGAAAATCCTATCATATCTTCCATGATGAATTTTATATTACTTCCTTGGGTCATATTCACCGCAGGGTTTTTGTGTTTGTCGTTTGCTTCATGGGTATGATAGTATTTCCGAGCAAATGAGACAGGATTCACAGTAGACTGGCTATGGTAGCCAAAACCTTAATGGAGGGGATAGAGGGGCAAACATATACCATTATCCGTATGATCATAGCAGACATATACTGAGCCTTGGACCGCTGCCATAAGGGGTTCAAACACTTTGAGGGTTGTAATCTGCTACTACAGGTTTGGTTATTGGAGAATCTCCAAAGGGGTCAATATCATCAAGAGTTTCCACGAAGGGCGTGGAATGACCATATAGCCTTACATTACCCTAAGAGAATGACCTACATCCCAGACANTAGAAAATGAGGCACGAAATCCCCAGGTTCGGCATGGTCCAAAGAATACCACCATTGTTGCTGGATAGGTGGGAAGACCTTTCGCCAAGTGACAAAGACCATGTCAACAGGGTCCTCAGAAACATACCCTTTTTATTGGATATCCAACAATAACAATATGTTGATTGAAGTATCCACTATGTTCTGGGACAGAGAAAGGTCTATGTTCCGTTTTGGCAACATAGGAATGACCCCCCTCTTGGAGGAGATAGAGGGTTTCGCAAGATTACCTTGGGACAATCTAGGTTTGTTGGTGCTAGAAAACCGTGCCACTGGGGGATTCCTGACAATGATGGGTCTGAAAAGGAATGATTATTTAGAGTGCCTGACATAGTCCTACATACCTTTTGACTATCTCTATGAACGATACGGTCATAGAAAATCCTATCATATCTTCCATGATGAATTTTCTATTACATCCTTGGGTCATATTCACCGCAGGGCTTTTGTGCTCGTCGTTTGCTTCCTGGGTATGATAGTATTTCCGAGCAAATGAGACAGGATTCATACTAGATTGGCTATGGTAGCCAAAAGCTTAATGGAGGGGATAGAGGGGCAAACATATACCATTATCCGTATGATCACAGAAGAAATATACTGAGCCTTGGACCGCTGCCATAAGGGGTTCGAACACTTTGAGGGTTGTAATATTCTACTACAGGTTTGGTTATTGGAGAATCTCCAAAGGGGTCAATATCGTCAAGAGTTTCCACGAAGGGCGTGGAATGACCATATAGACTTACATTACCCTAAGAGAATGACCTACATCCCAGACAGGTTTTCTCAACCGGAAAATGCTTCAGAATGTGCGCAGTTTTTTGATAATTTGACCGAGAACCAGGTTCAGTGGATGTTCGAATGGTTTCCTACCAGTGCGTTCATCATCAGATCGAGGGACGCTCCGCACCTAGTGTTGATCGGTTTAAGGGACATATACCCTTATGCTCCCATTAGGGTTATGAGACAGGCAGGCAGGAAGCAAGTCATACCGCGATTTTCTAAAATGAGTCATTACAGGGCAGATTTTCAGGACGACGACATCCTGTACAAATGTGAAGCTCAGCATATGTGGCATCTAAAAGTTATTATAGAAAATGACACCATCGAGCCAGAAAGATACCACGCAGGGCATGTACGCTTTTACCTATCATAGTTGGAAGACAGCATAGCAGGGATAGTTGAGCCGGGAATCAGTGGGGGAAACAGGGTCATAGACGAAGTTGCTGCGGCCCAAGTGAAATACAACAAACTGTGCAAAAGGGTTCGTGAGTCCGAGGCCGAGCATCTGGAGCAACACAAGACTCATATGGAACTGATCAATGAGTGGAAGGAAAGGTCTATTAAATCTAATGAGAGGTTGGAATATTTGGAGCATGGTTTGATGGAACTAGAGGCGAAGACAAGGAAACGAGTCGTCGACTGCCAGAATGCTGAGGTAAGCGAAGGAGGGCATCTAGCAAGAGTATACCTATTGTGGGCATGCACGACCTGGGGAACCTGATCGACAGAGACAAGAAGATCAAGCATAGGGAAGGTCTTTCTTGGACCAAGTAGATTAGATTTACCTGCTTTTTCAAATGTAATAAGGCCAAATGCCATGAGTGACTTAGATTATTCAGTGCCGTTTTAGATTTATCTACTTTTACATTAATGAAATGAGACAATTATTGGCATCTAAGTTCTCCAAATCAACTTGAGCCCGGGTTGCTCCTTTTCGACTCTTGAGCGTATTCTTGACGTATTTGCATCCATTTACCTCAACTTCCATCTCCAATTCACCTACACATGAAATAGACTCCATTATGCACATAAAAAGTGTATTTTTATCATTAACGCACATAAAATGTAAGGTACATAACGTGTTAAACCGAAAGTGAATTCTAGCCACGCATCATATGTCTGAAAATGCTACCGATGTCAGGCACATGAAGATATGATAAAGGTACCCCCAAATGAGCTCAATGAAACAAGCTCTCCTTGGCCATTCGTCGCATGGGGAAGGGACGTCATCATACCCATTGAGCCTACAACCTCAAATGGGCACAAGTTCATCTTAGTAGCTATTGATTACTTCACCAAATGGGTAGAAGCAGTGTCTTACAAAGCAGTGACTAAGAAAGTCGTGGCAGACTTTGTCCGCGAACATATTGTTTGTCGGTTTGGAGTTCCAGAATCAATCATCACCGACAACGGCTCCAATCTAAATAGTGATATGATGAAAGCCATATGCGAGACTTTCTAAATCAAGAACAAGAATTCCACAACCTATAGACCTCAGATGAATGGAGCTTTAGAAGCCGCCAACAAGAACATCAAGAAGATATTGAGAAAGATGATAGGAAAACACAAACAGTGGCACGAAAAGCTATCATTTGCCTTACTGGGATACCGCACCACAGTCCGCACATCAACTGGGGAAACTCCTTACTTGTTGGTTGATGGTACGGAAGTTGTTATTCCTGCTGAAGTGGAAATTCCTTCCTTAAGAATCATACAAGAAGCTGAGCTCAGCGACGCAGAATGGATAAGAATTCGTTATGAGCAGCTAGCGCTCATAGACGGGAAAATGATGAATGCAATATGTCACGGACATCTTTATCAGAGTAGAATGTTCGGAGCCTTCAACAAAAGAGTCAAGCAAAGACAGTTCACACCGGGGCAACTAGTGTTAAAGAAAATATTTCCACATCAAGATGAGGCCAAACGGAANGCTCCCTTTTCAGGCTAAGCTCTGCCCTCTATTTCGCAAGACTAAGCTTTTTCTTGTCAACATCATATTATTGCATCTCATGGGCTGAAATATCACAAACTTGTCCAAAGGCGTCATAATCTAACGGCATCATCCTCATAGCCGGAAGACACCATGTCATGGCCTGAGGATCTCTCTCAATTTGCATATCATTATTCAAAGGTGTCATAGTTCGGAGGCACCATCTTCATGGCGCGAGAACATCATTTCACGCCCTGCGAATCTCTCATCAAACAATTCATGGCCTAGGACATAATGGTCTAAGGACGCCATCCCTAACCGTCCGAAGACGGCTTTCATAGTCCAACGGGAACCTGCATCATGTTTAAATTTATGCACCATATATGCTTGTATTACTCTTATTTGCAGGTAACCCGGCGAGCAACAGCTATCCCAGCAGGACCGATCCTGCTCCAGTCCCGTAACTGAATCAAACCTAACCTCTCTCGTAAACCGTTCATTCGCCCATCCCTAGATATTGTGTCTGTTCTTGTAATGACTTCACTGGTTAATCCGGAACTACATACGACCCGATTCCTGTAAAACCAGGGATATATAGGCAGCTTAGAAATGACAGTGCGGCCAAAATCTCTCTAACGGTTTCGCTCGGTCAAAATTGGTCATCATATCTTTACCCAACAACTCTTTCATCCTTTATAGGTAAAGAGGGGCAGCTGTTGACACCCAATTTTTCCCAATTTATTTTTAAAAATTGCATACATACCTTATAAATCATGCATTAGTGGCAATTGGTATTTTTCCTTAATTTTTCTATATTTTTTTAATTTGGCCAGTATTTTATTTCCAATAAATAATTACAAAATTGTATCACAAAGGATTTCAAACACATTTCCTGATTTAAATTATTATTTATGGTTCTATTAAGACCAAATTATTCCATAAATAGCTAAATTGGCACTTTTTGGCTATAATTGCAATAACTTTGCAATTATAACCTAAGCATATAATTTTGTACTATTTCTTACCAGAAATTAGTCATTTTTATTTTTAAATACTAAATAATCATTTTAAACTATTTTCTATGCATGAAATTCAGTTTTTATAATTATTAGCTATTTTACAAATTATTAATTAATTCAAATNCCTAATTAGACCAGCCCAAACACCTAACTATACCTGACTCAACAAACCCCAAGCCCAATTCCTAAATCTACCTGGCCCAATGTCGATTTAATCTTGGCGGTTGATCAATTTTGATCAACGACACGGATTTAACCTTTCCTAACCTAACCTAACCTATACACCCCCAAAACCCCTCTTATTCTCTCATCCTAACCCGCCGCCACACTCATCTCATTCTCTCAAACTCCCTCTGCCTAACTATGGCTTCCACTCACCGGTTGCTTGCTCGCCGGCATTGATGTTGGTTCTCACCACCACCCCTAGCCTCAATGGCTCCTTCATGACCGGATTCATGCCATCTCTGAGGTCCTCAAGGGACCAGTGGCCGTTCACCTACCCCTTGGGCCTGTGCTCACCATTCTGAGGCCGTCATGGGCCGATTGAGTAAGATCTTTCTATTTTCCGGCTAAATCTATGGTTTCTAAGCTTGAGTTACTCTATCTTTGGGTTGTTCCTCTCTGAAGCAGTAATTTTATCTCTTGAGTCTTTAGATCTGTAATAGATCCGAGAGTATTTTGAGTTATTTTACTATTTTTTCTATGAAAACCTTTCTGTTTTTCGAAGCGTCTCGTCATCTTCATGGCTAGGGTTTCTAAAACCTTTCTTCAAAAACAATTCTCGCTGATTTTCTAAGTGTTATTCCTTGATTCTTATGTGTCTGATCGATTTGTTAAGCTTCCTTTAACCCCAATCAGTTTTGTTAAAAACCCCTAATTTTCAAGATTTAGTTTTGGGTTCTGAATTCGTCTTTACTGTTCGTTCACTCAACCCGTTTGTATGTTTGATTCTCATGAATTTGCTTCGATTAATTTGAGTATTTTGTTATTTTTGCCCTGGTAACATCTCATTAGTGTTTCTGATTTGGTTCTTCCTGTTTTTTAATCTATTTATTTGTGTATTCTTGGAAGTTTATAATATCTCCCTTAAAATTAATACTACTTTGATTCTTTGAACCCCTGATTTCTTGGGTTGATACTCGTATGCCCATTTATGATTATTTCCCTACTTTTCATGAGTACATGAGTATAACTGTTTTCCTATTAAAATGTGAATTTAATGTGCAAATATCTGTATTTATGAGTACATGAGTCGCATGTATGATTCGCGAACAGGGTAACTCTATTATTATATATGACCGCGTCGCATGATCGATTCGCGAGCGGGGGAATAGATGCATCTATGGTTCGAGTCGTACGACCCTGCGGTAGTGCACATTTTATTATTGTTGGTCCGCGCCGTTCGACCCTCGACATTTCTTGCGCATGATAATTGCTGCGTACTTTTGGTGATTTATACTTGTTTACTGGCCTAGGAATTATAAATTGTCAATTGACATAATGAAGATTTGAAATCTTAAATGTGAAAGAAGTCGCTATTTCCTATCACAACATATTAAATTGCCTATGATATTCATGCCTAGTGTCACCCTTGATTGCATTAAATAGACCTCTAGCAAGTGTCAAATTCGACCTCTCGTCACTACCTCTTTGAGGTTAGGCGGGATACTTACTGAGTACACATTGTTTTCGTACTCATGCTACACTTGTTGTGCATTTTTCTTGCACAGGTACATTCATAGATAGTGGCCTACTTGACGCAGTGATGTGATTGATTTGGAGCATAGACGAGCTGCACCATCCGGAGGCGACCCGCAGGTGGCAGAGTCTTCCTCAGATGTAGTGTATTTATTTTAAATTCCTTGTCCAGTTTGTATT
>ML386246.1:0-13976 GCA_005239525.1 Nicotiana knightiana
ATTTGCCAAAGTCTAACCCCCCCACCTCCCGTCTCTCTCTCTCTTCTCTTCACCGGACTCCACCTTCTACCACCCTGCTTTGCCGGCCGGAAATCGCCTACCGGCGGCGGAGCTGAACCAAATAACACCAAAACTTCACCAGACAATCCTGTCTTTCCCCTAAACCCCGTCTTACAATTACTTTTACCAAAAACCCCACCAAAAAAAGAGTAATTTCAAATCTAAAAAGATCAAAATTCTAATAACCCGTCCCTACCGATTGAGAGAACTTGCTCTTCACAAGAGCAAGTGATTCACGTGGTTTTGATTCAATTCGAACCTCACCGGAGTCCGACTAAACTCCGGTGAAGCCACCGGAATCCGGCTAAGCTGTTATAGTCGACTGGTACCCCCCTCCTTTGTCTCCTTTAATTACTTGTGCATTAAAAAAAATCACCTAGGTTAGTATAAAAGTTTTTTGTTAATTATTGTTTCTTTTGTTGGATTAATTGTATAGGATTCATAGGTTTTCTGTTTATTTCCTTCCTAAATGGTGTTTCAAATTTAGTTACAGGTTGTTTGATTAACTGACTTAGTTTTGGGTTTTCAGATTTTTCTTTTTCTTCCCCTAAGCTAAATCATTAAGTTATCTATATATGTTAATTAATGAATTTCCATCATAGATAATCATGATTGATTAGTTTTTTAATCGAATCCTTAGGTCAATGAATGTATGTATGTGTTCATTACTGTTGTGGGTATTTTTCGTCTGTTTCTTCTTGTAAAACAGTATACCGGCCATTATGTGTATTAATCACCAATGATTTGCTCATGTTTTGTTTAAGGATGGTTTAAAATAATAATTTGAGTTAGCCCCTGATTTTGTTGCCTAAGCTCATGATTATTAGTCACAATTAGGTATAATTTTCAGTTAATTATAAGTTAACCTAGTTTCGACTCGTAGGTTAGATTGACACATTTAATTATCCTAAACAAACTGCCTCCTAGTTGCATAACAACCTAGATTAATTGCTGGCCTAGTTAACTCATCATGATTCATTAGGTGGTTATATGTGAGTCAATTAGAATCTTGATTCCACCAATGGAAAGTTAATTATGCTTAACTACTTAAGCTTAAGTTGGCAACTAAGATAAGTCATAGTGTAGGTAATTAACTAAGTCTAATGACTCAATCTCTCAAATCACTTGAATCAATCTAATTCCTAACTTAGACAAATAATTAAGATAATTACATATGAAGCTAAGAGTTAGTCTAAATTCAACTTCATTAGTTAATCACTCAATTAGGATAAAAATCAGTCAAAATTTAATAAGCTAATAACCTAATCCTTAATTACTAAAAGAGTTATTTTAAGGACACTAAGGGGTAATGTAGAAATTACAATTGAAGAACCTTGGGTGTAACAACCCAAGAAACTTCTAGAATTTGAAAAATATCATAAAATCAGATTTTTAGGGGGTAAAACAGTAACCTTAAAAGAGGATAAGGGTTGTAATTCATAGGAATGTTCTAGAAGGGGGTACAGTTGTCCAATAAGATAAGGTTAGACAGTTGTACATGTACTATTTAAGCCTAATAGGATAAGGAATATCCTCTAAAGATGCTACACTAAATTTCCCTATATATAGACTAGGATATTCAGCAGCCAAAAACACTTTTTTGATCCCTGAAAATCTATTTTTACACAATATAGACACACTTTACACACCTGAAAATTTTTACTCTTTACACTCTAGAAATACTAGTCTGAAAATACACTACTATTACTCTGAAAACAAAAACAAAATATATACCGAAGTCACGAAAACAATTTAAAAAATCTTGTCTTCCGGTAGTTGTGGTTTTTCTTTCCTGAAGAACTAGTCTTATTTCTGATTTTTACTCAATTACTGGTATTCAAGCTGTCACTCCTGGGTTTTATTACTGCTGGCTTTGTGGTTATTTGGATATTGTTGCTGAAGTTCCAATCTGAAGTTTCACTTTGGTTTTTCCTCGTTGATTTTGTTGTTAGAGGTATGTAAATCCCAACTTGAAGTTATCTATATAAAATGTGATATTCTTGTTCCTTGGATTGGTTTCCTTGATACTTGTTGCTCTAGCTTAGTTTCAAAAATATTTTTGCTTTCTTGTTTGTTAGTTGACATGTAGCATCACAGAATCATTATGTTTAGTATAGCATCATTAGAGTTGAATCTGACCCCCTTCATGGTCAGATTCATTCTATAAGATGCATGAAGTATTTTTTTTGGTTGCTTAAAAAGCCACAAGCAGAGGCACAAACATTTCTAGTCAAAGTAAAAGGATTCAAGTCGAAGAATTAATAGTCTAGAGACATATTCCCTTTTTTCACTGTCTTTATATCATTTTTTTTTAAATCTGTACATTTAAGTCGAACAGAATGTATTTATTAATTTCTGGAATTATTGTAAAACAAAAATGGGATTGCATATTTATTTTGTTGCATTACGGTGTTAGGAATTAGTACGTGTATAGTTTACAAAACCTACGTGTTCAAACAGGTTTCTTTTTTAAGATGATTAGATCTTGTTTGAATATTTTTGAATCTCGAATCCTGTTTCTTCAACCTTTAAACTATACACATTTTCAGTAGATGTGAATCTCTAAAAAGAAAGAAACAGAATGTTACGTGAATTTAGTAGGTATATTCTTATAGACAATATCTCCATTTCTAACAAATTCGAAATCATGACCTCTTTCTATGAAACGTTAATATTGAGCCAAATTTTAAAAGGAAAAGACGCCACATATTCTTCTTTAAAAAGAAAAAGCACCAAACTGGCTATTCAAATCTGATAAAATCTGTCCGAAATTCCAGTTATTTTTTACTGTGAAAGACTCGTATTTTTTAATTCCCGTAAATCACCGTAAGCTATTTACTTCAAATTTAATGGAATTCCGAAGTGTATAGGCAAAAAGCGTCTTTGTAATGGCTGAATGCAACAATGCTGATTGTAGTTTAGATTTGTAAATCAATATTTCTGTTTTGTGCCCTTTTACAATCCTTTAATTTTTAGCATGCTTTTAGTTGAATTGTATAGCTTCACTCTTTCACAAATAGCCAAAACTAGGATTGGCCTAAAGTGATAATTGCTAAAATTGGGCTAAATTTGGCCATAGCCCAAATGCTTGTCCTTAGACTAGCTAACTTAGCTCTTAGGTGACTTTTGAACACATATCTACCCTTTAGTCCAAAAAATTCTCTTTTAGACTAAAATTACAAAACTTAGAGAATAATCGACAATTGCTTCAAATAGGCATTTTAACCATCATGACCATAGTCATGATTATGTAATCCACACTCGGGTGTGGAAACTCATGCCCCTGACCAGAACTTCAAATGATAATAAAAGTCACACGTCGTAAATTGCGGGTGCATTTCATGTGGCGCGTTTACAATGTGTCCAAAAACAACAAGTGCACGCCATCGTGACTTGTTTCAAGATAAATCCATAAATATTAAAAGCGGTTAAACATTTAAAAGCTAAATGCACAATAGGCTAAAAATATTTAAATAATCAGATAATTAGGCCAAATGTCAATAGTTAAGCGACCATGGTAGAACCACGGAATCCGGGAGTGCCTACCACTTTCTCCCGGGTGAATAAAATTCCTTACCCGGATTTCTGGTTCGCAGACAATTTTAAACAGAGTCTAAAATTCCTCGGTTTGGGATTTCAATAAATAAATGGTGTCCCGGAACATCGTCAGAAATCCAGGTGGCGACTCTGAAAATCAACAAAAAAATCCCAAATTCGAATAATGTACCTGAAGAATCCCAAATTCGAGGTGTGACAAAAAGTACCTGAAGAATTTAGTGTAAAATGAAATAAGTCATAAATGGCCCCTTGGGAAAAACATGAATCATAAATCGCCCCTCGGCAGAACATCACTCAGCATACCTCACAACCACTCAATATCACCCCCTCGGACAACCTCAATGTCATTCATGGCTCCCGGTCACTCGTCACTCGGCACTCGCACTCAGTAGGTACCTGCGCTCACTGGAGGTGTGTACAGACTCCGGAGGGGCTCCTTTAGCCCAAGCTCTAATATCAAGCCACCTTGTGGCGTATCATATCCTCATAATCAGGCCCTCAGCCTCACTCAGTCAGAAACTCTCAAAAGCCCCTCGGGCGTATCAGTAAAAATGGGGTACTCGACCCAAAATATCATTTTATATCTCAAAATAATGTAAATAAGAATGAGTCTCGAAAACAGTTAAGCACAATATGACCGAGTGTAAATCATAAATCAACAGTGAGGAAATAGCAGTAAAAAGCCCCCAATTGGTCCAAACAAATCGGCACGAGGCCCTAAACATGGCTTATAGCCCAATTGTAGCAATAGTTTTTAGAACACAATTTAACATATGATTTAGAGTAAGATACGCAACTCAATAGTTGCCGCGGAGAGGAACAAGTCCAATTCAAAAATCAGTGCACGCCACATACTCGTCATCCGACATGTGCGCCATTCTAAAAACAGTGAGAACTATGAAGTCCGGGGATTCATACCATCAGGACAAGATTTATAACCATTACTTACCTTTACCGGGCCACAATACTAATCCGCGATGCTCCTGCTCCTCAAATCGGCTCCCGATTGCTCCAAATCTAACCAAAACCAAATTAACATCATCAATATATGCTAACGGAACAAAGCCCTATCGAAAACTATTAATTTAGACACAATTCTCGAAATTCGGCCAAACCCGAGACCCGGGCCCATGTCTCGGAATTCGATAAAGATCACGTCACAAGAATCCTTATCCCTTCATGAGTCTACACATATAAAATACATCACAATCCGACCACAAACAATGCCTAAATTTCTTAATTTACAACTCTCAATTTCTCAAGCCCTAAACCCCCAGTCTAATCCGTCACAAAATAGCATAGAAACGAGTTTAACAAAACGAAATAGATCATGCGAAAGGTGAGATAGATCTGGGTTATGCTAAGTGGTTTGAGAAGATATCTCGCATGGATGATGAGCGAAAAACCGAGCCCAAAAGACCCGTAAAAGGGCCGCATGTTCAAGCCTTTGATGATAATATCCAAGAACAGTTGGCTTGGGGTGAAAAAGAAAAGGGATACGAAGCAACTATTCATGCCTTAGAAGAAAGCCTAAGAAAATTAAATTTTGAGAATAACTTACAAACTCAAGAGGCGGAAGGTGAAAAGAAGATTCGTATCTGCGAGAATGAAACCCTCCGTGTTCAGCTTCAACAGATGAAGAAAGCCTCTGAGGTGCCAGTCAGAAGTTGGAAAGACCAAAGAACAATTTCTAATTTGATGGAAAAGATGCAAGATTATGATTCCATCTTGGCAAATACTGAAAAAGCGTTGGACAAAGACAAGGAAACAATCATACAGTTAAGTGAGAAGGTTGAATCAAGTAAGGATCGCCAGGCAACAAAATTTGAAGAAGAGAGGGCTCAATTCGAGAGAGAGAAGGCCTACTGGGTATGTTCAAAAGCTCAGCTCCATGCACAGTTAGAAGAAATGAGAAGGTGCAATGGAGAATACCAGCATGTAGATTTTTATAGGGAGATGACTCAGGCGAGACTCGAGAAGGCTAGACTTCGGGCTCAGTTGGAGTCAGCATTAGATCGCGAGGGCCACATAAGGGAGATAGCCACCACTTGCCAGCAGCAGTTACAAGATCGAGACCATAATTTTCAGTACTTCAGAGAGCAAGTCCATGATTTGGCTGTTTATACCGCTCAAAGTTATGTGAACTGCCAAGGGATGTATTATGATGAGTTTTTGGAGCATGCACCTACATTTGCTCTTCATCTTGCAGCAGAGTTAGAGAGGATGTACCGTAGATTGGGGGGTCAGCCAGATCAAGCCCCACTATGAGCAGATGTGCCAGTCGTTGAAAACAAATGATTGTGGAGTTCAAATTTAGTCTAGTTGTTAGAACTTTTCATGTCGCAGTTATTTTATTTTTAGTCATTGTTTAGTCTTTTAAATCACTATCTTTTAATTTTGTCAAAGTCTGTTAAGTCGTTTTGATGTAATGTTCTTTCTGTCATTATATTTTGATCTATTTCGTTTTGATGTAATGTTCTTTCTGTCATTATATTTTGATCTATTTCGTTTTGATGTAATGTTCTTTCTGTTACCTCCATTGAAATTCTCGAATTCCTCCTTCAATTTGCTCCCAAACTTGCTCAATATCGCATGCAAAATGAAAGAAATGCCAAAATTTCGCGGAGGCACCTATTTATACTTTCTTCCCATTTAATCCGCACCAGCGGACCATTCTTCGCACCTACAGATCTGCACTTGTGGTCCCAGATGCGCACCTGCAAAAACCCACTAAAAGTCCAAACTTCGCACCTGCGAGTCCTTTTCCGCACTTGCGGCTTCGTAGGTGCGGCCCATGCCTTGCACCTGTAGATTCCTCCAGTCTAGCCTCTTTTCGCACCTGCACAAGGACCATTGCATAGGAGGCCATAACATCTGAATTGGATGGAAACGCATATATACGGGCATGACCTCCACCTGCTTGACATCCCCCTCTAGGGCGGCCTCTAGTTGACTGACTACCACCCATGGCTGCCTGGGCGGGTGGTGAAGTAACTAGGGCTGAAGTCGAGGGTTGGCCCCTCTGCTGAGAAGAACCACCAGGATGATTTGGACACTGACTCCACATGTGCCCAAACTCATCGCACTCAAAGCAAATCCCTGGAGCTGGAGACGAGGATAGTGGAAGAATCATGCATAAAGGAACTCTGAACCGGTGGTGCTCGAGCTGCACTATGAGCTGGAAGGACACTGAATGAAGAACGACCTTTCTGAGAATCGTGGGGACCATGCCCCGAAGATGCACCACTATAGGCTGGGCGGACTGACGGAGGAGGCCTGAATGAGCGGCCTCTACCATGTTGAAACTACCCCCTGGAAGGAGCACCACTAGACCCACCCGATCCACGAGGCCTCTTGGCCTCCGTTTCCTCCCGCTCTTGGCAGCGAACCGACTCAATATCTCAAGCAATATCAACAACCTTCTCGAATGTAGCATCTGATACTCTCTCCCGAGTCATAAAAAGATGGAGCTAATAAGTGAGGCCATACACAAACCTCCTAATCTTCTCCCTATCAGTAGGGACCAACTCGGTGGCATGACGAGCCAACTCCGAAAACTGTATCTCATACTGCATCATTGATAGCTCCCCCTGACGCAACTGCTCAAAATGCCTGCGCTGCTCCTCCCTGTGAGACTAGGGTACATATATGTCCAAAAAGATAGTGGAGAACTGCTGTCAGGTGAGGGGTGCTGAACCAACAGGGCTACGCCTCTCAAAAGACTCCTACCAAGTGAAAGCAGCACCAGAAAACTGAAAAGTAGCAAATGAGACCCCACTGGTCTCAAAAATCCCAGGAGTACGTAGCATCCTCTAACACTTATCCAGAAAACACTGGGCATCCTCGCCCTCAACACCACTGAATGTCGGAGGCTGAAGTCTACTAAAACTCTCCAGTATACGTTGCTCGTACTCTGGCATAGCCGGAACCACGAAGTCCCGAAATGGAGCAATCGGCTGGGCTGGAACTGCCCCCGGTGTCTGATGGCCCTGAGTAACCTGCTCAGGTGTCCGGGCAACTGGAGTCTGACTGCCTCCCCCGACTTGAGAAGTAGCGGAAAATCCCTGAGCAAAGGTGGTACACAAAGTCAGGGTCTGAGCATAGGTATCCTGAAAACTCGGAATAACAATAGGCACTACCGGTGCCTGAGCCTGTCCCGCTGAAGTATCTGCGGCGGGAATCTGATCCTGAATAGTAGGGGGATCAATTGGCACTACCCTGGCTGCTGCACGGGCTGTCCCCCTACCTCTACCACGGCCTCGACCTCTTGCTGCTCTAGCTGGTGGCTGATCAGCCTGGTCGGTAGCGCGAGTCCTCACCATCTGTGAGAGAATGAAACAACAATACTTTTTCCCAGAATCAACAAAATGGCATGACAGAATTCAAGAAAAATGAGATCGTTCCTAAGGGTTCCGCAGCCTCTCGAAGATAAGTACAGGCGTCTCTGTACCGATCCGCAAGACTCTATTAAACATGCTCATGACCGTTGAGTCCTATGTAACCCAGCTCAGTTGTGAGTACGCCAACTCAGTAGTAATAAAAGTAATTCAAGTCTACGCGGCAAGAAACAAAAAATCAAACCATCAGTTCACCTTATGCACAACCTTTCTTTCCAACAGTATATACATATATATGTATGAAATCAACATCCCTTAAAAGTTAACTTTAGTAAAATCCTTTGAAAAATGTGTTTTCCAAAAATTTCAGAAATAAAAGTACCTGAAGAATTTAGTGTAAAATGAAATAAGTCATAAATGGCCCCTCGGGCAAAACATAAATCATAAATCGCCCCTCGGGCATAACATCAATCAGCATACCTCACAGCCACTCAGTATCAGCCCCTCAGGCAACCTCACTGTCACTTATGCCTTCCAGTCACTCGTCACTCGGCACTCACACTCAGTAGGTACCTGCGCTCACTGGAGGTGTGTACAGACTCCGGAGGGGCTCCTTCAGTCCAAGCGCTAATATCAAGCCACCTCGTGGCATAACATGTCCTCACAATCAGGCCCTCAGCCTTACTTAGTCGGAAACTCTCAAAAGCCCCTCAAGCGTATCGGTAAAAAAAAATCCTTTTATATCTCAAAATAGTGTAAATAAGGCTGAGTTTCGAAAAGAGTTAAGCACAATATGACTGAGTGTAAATCATAAATTAACAGTAAGGAAATAGCAGTAAAAAGCCCCTAAGGGGTCCAAACAAGTCGGCACGAGGCCCCAAACATGGCTTATAGCCCAATTATAGCAATAGTTTTTAGAACACAATTTAACATATGATTTAGAGTAAAATACGCAACTCAATAGTTGTCCCGGAGAGGACCAAGTCCAATATAAAAATCAGTGCACGCCACATACTCGTCATCCGACATGTGCGCCATTCTAAAAATAGTGAGAAATACGAAGTCCGGGGTTTCATACCCTCATGACAAGATTTATAACTATAACTTACCTCTATCGGGCCACAATACTAATCTGCGATGCTCTTGCCCCTCAAATCGGCTCTCGATTGCTCCGAATCTAACCAAAACCAGATTAACATTATCAATATATGATAACGGAACAAAACCCAATCGAAAACTATCAATTTAGACACAACTCTTGAAATTCGGCCAAACCTGAGCCCCGAACTCACGTCTCGGAATTCTATAAAAATCACGGTACAAGAATCCCTATCCTTTCCCGAGTCTACACATATAAAATGCATCACAATCCGACCACAAACAACACCTAAATTCCTTAATTTACAAGTCTCAATTTCTCAAGCCCTAAACCCCCAATTTATGCCATTTAACCACAAATTCCAAGCCTAATCCGTCATAGCATAGAAACGAGTTTATAATCTGGGAAACTTACTTCCATTGAAGATTCTCGAATTCCTCCTTCAATTTGCTCCCAGACTAGCTTAATCCCGCATGCAAAATGAAAGAAATGCAAAAATTTCATGGAGGCACCTATTTATACTTTCTGCTAGTTAATACGCACATGCGGACCATTCTTCGCACCTACGGACCCGCACCTTTGGTCCCAGGTGCGCACTTGTGAAAACCCACTAAAAGTCCAAACTTCGCACATACGGGTCCTTTACCGCACCTACGGCTTCGCAGGTGCGGCCCATGCCTCGCACCTACGAATTCCTCCAGCTTGGCCTCTTTTCGCACCTGTGCAAGGATCTTCGCACCTGCGGCTCCCCATCCACAGGTGCGGACACACCAGTAAAATAACACCAGCAGCTATTTTGCTGTAATTTCCTAAGTCCAAACCTCCGCTAACCATCCGAAATCAATCCCGAGCCCCTCGGGGCACCAACCAAACATACCAACACATCCCATAACCTCATTCAAACTTATTCGAGCCTTCGAAACACTAAAAACAACCCAAAAATACCTAAATCACATCAAAATTCAAGCCTATGAACTTTGAAACTTCTAAATTTTGCCAATGATGTCGAAACCAACCAAAACACATCCGATTGACTTGAAAATTTGGACACATATCCAAAATGACATTACGAACCTTCTCCAACTTCCATAATTCCATTCTGACACCGATAGCCTATTTTCCACTGCCGACCGAAAATTGCTAAAAACTATCTTTTGCCAATTCAAGCCTTATTCTACACCGGACATCAAACCTTCATTCCGAACACACTCTTATGTCCCAAATGACCTAAAGAAGCTATCCGAGCCATAAAATCTACATTCCGATGTCTTTTCCCAATAAGTCAACTCTCAGTTGACTTTTTTAACTATTAAGCTAATTTAAGAGACTAAGTGTCTCAGTTCTCACTACGACTACTCGGAACCCAAACCAACTGACCGAACAAAACATAAATAGGCTAAGAAACATACGATAAACCAGAAATGGGGAAATAGGGCTAATTTCACGGAACGACCGACCGGGTCGTTATAATATGGTAGGTAGTAGTTTGTGGATACTGAGCTGGGTGATGCTGGTGTTGAGAAGGAGTTGGTATTGGTGGAGGATTATGATTTTGAGGAGGCGTGGAGTATTGGTGAGGTGCGGGAGGATTTTATTGATGTTGGTTTGGTATGTTTTGAGGAGGTGCTGGGTTGTGGGCATTCTGTTGGTTAATATCTAGGACGTTTAAGGTGAGGGAGAGGTTTTCCAATTTGCGGACCTGCTCAAGTTCCCCTTGTAATTCCAATATATTCTGCTCCAATAGTATAACCAAATAATTCTATGCCGGAGTACTCCGACCATTTAAAGTATAAACATTTTCTGCATGTGCATCGTTATCTTTCCTGATACCACTAATGTCATCCATCTTAAACTTTCCCTTACTTTTAAGATCACTTGGAGGAGGACAAGGTGGGGGGCCTCTCGATCTGGTATGATATGTTGATGATGCTAGTATGGACAAACCAACCTTAGGGGATGGGAATAATCAAAACAAAGAAAAGCAAAAAGGTAAACAAGTCAGTAGGGAATTTTGGAAGGATATTTGCAGTATTTAAACATATATTGCGGAATTCGCATACTAATTTGGGATCCTAGTTGCCTCATTTCATTAATGTAATAAATAGATCAAACCTCTAAAATAATAATCAAAGAGTTGCTAGTGGCATTTTCCTTATTGCAATCAATTTCTAAAACGATTCTAGAAAAGCAAGTAAATAATAATTCTAATCTACTTAATCCCGGAGGGACTTTCTCCAAGCTTGGCCTTCTTGGCCCCATCGATCAGATTCCCCGGGTCGCGCATGTCCGACAGCAGATACGCCCTTGCTAGGTGTCCTCTTCGTTGCACTCTGCATTCTGACAATTCACGATACTTTTCCTCATCTTCCCCTCAAGTTCCATAAGACCCTGCTGTAAGTACTCCAGCCTCTCTGTTGACTTTGTAGAAACCTCTCTCCATTAATTGATTGATTCCATGTCTATCTTGTGTTGTTCCAAATGTCTAGCCTCAAAATCAAGGATTTTCTTGTGCAACCTCTTGTATTTTACTTGTGCTTAAGCATCATATTTTATGACCATGTTTCCTCGATCGATCCCTGGCTCGACTTCTCCCGCTATGTCATCATCCAACCATGATAGGTAGATATACACATGACCAGCGTGGTACCAATCTGGTTCGATGGTATCCTTCTCCACAATAATCTTCAGATGCCACATGTGTTGGGCTTCACACTTGAATGGAATGGCATCACCCTGAAAGTCTGCTTTGTAGTGAAACATCTTAGAAACTCGTTGTATGACTTGTTTTATCCTAGCCTCTCTCATGGCCCTGATAGGAGCATAAGGATAGATACCCCTCAACCCAACCAGCACTAAGTGAGGAACATCACTTGAACTGATGATGAACTCTCTAGTAGGGAACCACTCGAACATCGAATGGACCTTGTAATCTGTCAAATTGCTAAAGAATCGCACTCAATCCATGGCGTTTTTCAGTTGTGCAAACCTATATGGGATGGTGAAAAGCTATGTGGTCATTCCATGGTCATCACGGAAATTCCTGATGGTACTTTCCTCTTTGAAGATGCTCCTACAACCATATTCGCAATAACAAAGTACAACCCTCAAAATGTCTGAATCCCTTCTTGCACTGGTCCAAGGCTCGGTATATCTCTGCCACGATCATTGGGACAATAGTGTAAGTTTGTCCCTCAATCCCTTCCATTAAGGTCTTGGTAACCATATCCAAACGAGTGTGAATCCTGTCTCCTCGAATTGGAAATACTATCATACCCAGAAAACAGACGATGAACACAAAAACCCGACGATAAGTCCAGCCCATGGAAGTGATGGAAAACACATCAAGATAGATACGGTAGGATGTGTTGTGCCCATAACACTCGTAAAGGAATTCGAAAGGTATGTAGGAATTTTTCAAGCAGACTAACTCGTCATCCTTTCTAAGACCCATAATTTTCAGAAACCCTCTAGAAGTACGATTTTCCGGTACCAACAGACCAGGTCTATTCCAGGTAGCCCAGTAAAACCTTCTATTTCCTCAAGAAGGGGAGTCATCTCTATATTATCGAAATGAAAAACAACCCTCTTTTCATCCCAGAACATAGTAGTGGCCTCAATCAGTACATTGTTTAGCTGAATGTCTAGCAAGGGGGTAAATTTTCGAGTAACTCTTTTCACATGATTTTTGTTGCATGGCGAGAGATTTTCCCACCAGTCTGCTATTATGGGTGAGATACTCCGGACCATGCCGAACCTGGGGACTTTTGCCTCATTTCTACAAAACAGGTAAAGTTAGCCCTTTTCCCCTCCGTGTTTAACTACTTACACATTAATTATTAGCATATCGACACGTTTTCTCCAAATAATGCACATATCATGATCCTGCCCGTTAGAATTATGAAAATCCCGATGAGCTTTGGACAAGTCTTTCCTTAGAGAGTTATTATGTGGACAACATTCTAACTCATGCTAGGTTTGGACATGATGCATGCACAGTTAGCATCAGAGTAGGGTTTTCTACAAAAGTCTAGACTGGTACCTCAAGCAGACAATTTGAGAGGGAAAGGTACGAAACCGTCGACTGCACCGTTAATCGACTAATATTACCGCAAATAAGCCTTTCCAAATTTAAAAGGGTAATATAGGACGAGAGCAGACACTCATCAAGTGCCGCTATGGTATGAATTGTGCACGAGTGGAATATAATGGTTAGCATGTTATTATGCAAAAATAAAACAACACCTTGTCAAGTATTTTGCATGATGAAAGCGATAAATGCGGTATTTAATAAATGTAAAGAAATGAAATTTAATAAATGTAAAGAAATGAAAAAATTATAAGAAAGTGGTAAAAGGGGTAGGGATTGGGAAAGAGATAAATATTGAAGCCAGCGAATATGATTTGTATATTCTAACAATATTAAACGAAGAGTTACATGTAAATTCATGTAAAAGGGGAATATTGGGAAGGGGATGTGCATGTAGAAAATAAACGGTGAATAAAATAATAAAGACACGCTTATCGAGGGACACTAATTCACACAGACCAAGTTCATTATGGCAAGAGCCTAAGGAAATCCCAGAAGAGTCGCCATGCTGTCGCGCCCCTATTTCTCGCGAAATCGGGTTTTAACATTGACAACTCTTTTAAGAGGAAGGATCATTAAAAAAGACAGTCTCAACCTAACGTATTAAGGTGCATTAGGACACCTATTTGAAAATGAGTCGGGTTTACTAGTTTGCGTCACCAACGATCGGGTAAGGGCTCAAATTACCTTGAGGATAGAGTGTTAGGAACTCCTCGAGGTCCACAACGATGGGTCCCGGACGAAATCAAATCATGTGAATTAGTCTAAGGGAAAGGAAGCAGTTTGGACAAATGAAATAAATGATTTAATTAAAACATAAATGGGGGGGGAGGTA
>ML386246.1:14341-76254 GCA_005239525.1 Nicotiana knightiana
GGGGGGGGGGGGGGGAGTCCTATGTTTTTTAGCCTAAAGGATCATCCCGTGCAACATACATAATACTTCGTAGGTCCCTAAAGATAGGTTTTACTCATATTATTCAGGGGGCACATAATATCATCTCTTGTTATCCAATTACTATCTTTAAGTTATTTACCTAAAGCGCTCTAATCAATTCTAAGTCGTACGCTATGCGTGCACTACCCGTCCTATTCCTATGGTCCAAGGGGCATTTGGACCTCTATTTCAGGGTGTTTCTAGACCTTAACTTAGGTTACTCAAAAGGAGAAAACTAGGCGACATGCAAAAACAGTTAGGACTTTCAAATAGAAACATATATGGGCTCAAATTGATCTCCACATCCAAACATCAAATACACGCAAACTGATTAGCATTAACATGCATTATTAATTGCAAAAATCCTATAGGCAGGATATCTATGTGAAGAAAAACCAGTTTCTTAATGCGATTAATAGAACATTCAAAGTTTGCCTGCGATTAAGCCTACCAACATGGTATCTAGGTGTTTTTAGGCGATAGTAAACAATGACTAGTCGCAGAAGCAAACCCAGAATTATTCGTTTTAATCCTATAGGCATGTTTTCTAGTGAGGATAACAACACAGTAAACAAGCATAAATAACAATTAAAACGATTCAGGCGGGCATTCTATAACTTGATGCAATTTTAGATCCTATAGGCATGATTTCTATAATCTGAATAGTTTTAAATCCTATGGACATGATTTTCTATAATCTGAACAGTTTTAAATCCCATAGACATGATTTCTATAATCTGAATGAAATAGTACGCAAGCAGGAATTCATACACATATTGGATCATACCATTTCTATAGGCATGGTCTGTAACAGAACATAATTGAACCAAACATTGAGCCTCTGGACATGGTTGCTATCACATAATGACTGAACACAATAAGACACCTAGAGGCATGTTTTCTAACATATAACATTCAAAAACGTAACATTAACCATATAGGCAGGATTTCTACCCCACTTTATAGAAAATAATAAATAAGAACCCTTTCCCATTTTACTAATAGCCCACAATTATTATTACAGACCAGAATTTAATGAATGAATTACAAAATAAGTAAAACTATAGGGAGCTTATAGCAGGCCCAAATACACTTGGACAAGACAAGCCTTCAACTCACATTAGCTCCAAAAACCCATGTTCGGAGATACACAATAACCAGTAGTGAATGATTCACCCATATTTCAAGGATAAGTATACAGAACCCAAATCTGTAGTGAGTCAGAGTTCTCAAGGGCTTCAAGAACCCAGGGCAGTGCTCACACTGGAGAAATTGATCATAAATAGTTCAACAAAGACTAGGGACGAAATGATAGTGTGTCAGAGTTTACAAGGGTCTCACATGAACCCTGGGCCGTGCTCACACTAGGGAGGCCAGAGGACAGAACCCAAATAGCTTTGGCTTTCAGCCAGCTAAGAATGAGGATTCAGAAGGATCAGGTAGTAAAGGAATAGAAGGGAGTACAATGGATTAGGGAATTCACTTCAGGAAATAATCACATATAGAACATGTACAAAATAGGAAACATGTTTCAACCTAAGCATACTTAATCTAGTTTTAGAAATTAACAATCAGTCACATGCTAGTAAGGCTAGTTCATAAGTAGATTCATAATGATAATAGAGATTTTAGATCAGACTAAGTCATAGAAAAGGAACACATTGATTAGCAGTAGGTTAGGGACTGATTAAGACAGTTATTAGAAGCATCATAATATAGTAAGAACAGAACCAAACATGCCATATTATAACAGGTTCAACAAACAAACTTATAAATCTGTTAAGGCACACATCTTTACATGGCTAACCAGTATTTAGGGAAAGGTATGAAAGCATTCTTATAACAAACTTAACTCTAAAAGATGGTCTTCAATAACACAAAGTTAGGAAGATTTCATTTATCAATTCAAACTAAGTTCAACATGTCTTAACTATAGGTAATAACAATTAGGATAACATGGTCTAATAACACTAACACGTTGAGAAAATAATCATAATGAAATGGCATAGGATTCAATAACTCACCAGTTAAGATGAAGCAGATAAGAATGGAATCCAACAGTATAGCAAATATCACCAACGGAAGCTAAACTTGAAGATTTCTGGCCTTGGCTTTCTGCCGGCCATGAACCAAAACACAGAATAAGATTTCTCAAGAGAGTAAGAGTACACATCTTTTGTTTAGAGTAGTGAAAAGTTTTCCGAACTCTGAATCCCCCATTTTCAAAGGGGAGTGGGGAGGGGTTTAAATATTTCCAAGATTAGAGCATAGAAAATAGTTCATTTAAATACTAAAGGAAAGTACTTCAATCAATAAAATTGAACCCTAAATCTCAGGTGAAGATACACAGAATCAGTAGAAAATAAGCTAAAGAATCACATAAGGCATATAATGGACATACACAAGAGATTATTTATAAAATAAGAATACTGAATCGAACCAGATTTAGTTTAAGTAAAAGGGTATGAAACCCTAATTTAGGTAAATCCCAAAATCAGTAGAAAATAATGGCAAAGAAGCATGTATTAGCATAAGAAATGAATGTAGACAAGGATTATTCAAAAGAAATATAGGATTGAACAAGTTTTAGTTCAAGTAAAAGGGTATGAAACCCTAAATTTTGGTAAAACACAAAATTGGCAGATAAAGGCAAGAATAACATATTAGAATAAAAATAAACATAGATAGGAGATTATTCAAAAGAAAACCTAAAATCGAACCACATTTGGTTCAAGTAAAAGGGTCTGAAACCCTAAATTTAGGTAAGTGAAGGGAATCGACAAAAATAAACATATTCACAAGTCATAGAGTGATCATAGACGGAAAAATGGTAAAAATCAGAGTTTTAACCAGTTTATGCTCGAACCAAAGAGAATTTGGAAACTGCTTTAAGAGTTTAATGCGAATCAGCGAGATATGAGAGAAAATAACGCATTTGGACTCAAGGTTAGATTCAAGAGGCAAACATAGATTTTGACAGAATCAAAGCGGGGTACTTTCTATGTTCAGGCAAGTACCTAAGTTACTTCGTAACATAGCACCAAATAAGGGAAAAACACTGAAATGGTAAGAGAATAGGGAAAGAATCCTATTAGGGATGGGATTTGGGGGGATTTGAGTGAGGCGGCGGAATTAGGGTTCATCAGAGGAGGGGAAATAAGGGCGAAGGATTTGGAAAATTAAGGTTAAGGTTTAGGGGGTGGAGATATAAGGAAAGGGGTGATTGTTTATGAGCCATTGATTATTTTTTATCAACGGTTGGGATTTAAGTTGACTGGGTCAGTTTTAATGGAGTGGGTAAGGGTATTGGGATTAGGTATTAGGCTTGGGTGAATTAGGTTGGTTTGGGTAGTATTAGGTCTGAAATCAATTAAAATTGGGGACATATTTTAATTACCCAAATTTAACCAATAAATAATTTGTAAAAAATAATAGATAAATAACAAAATATCATTTGTGCATAAAAATAAATAAGAAAATTATTTGACATTATAAAAATATAAAAAGGTATTTTTTTGCATAAATAAAATAATTATAAGTACATATGGGCTGTTATTGCAAATTATGCAATTTTAGCCTTTAAAGATGCAAATGTAATTATAACAGATGTACTAAAAATATTTAAAACCTAATATGGGTGCAAATGATGATTTTAGATAATAAAATCATCATAAAAATAATTTGTAAGGTAATTAATGGGTATTTATATGATAAAAATTCAGAAATAAATTGATTTAAAACGTTAAAAAATTATAGAAAATTATGAAAAATGTTGTTCATGCTTGTAAATCAAATGATGATGCATGTGCACTATTTTGAAAGTTTATATATATGTTTTAAAAATATGAGGGAAAAATTGGGGTACCAACAACTATATTGGACTATCATACCAATACGGTGACCTTAGCCTTGCCGGGGTTGCCTCGATTAGAGTGGAGAGGGACTCCTGGCCATTTTACCTATCGTGCCCCTTTTTCTCGCGAAATCGGGTTTCGACATGTGACAACTCTTTTAAGGAGGTATTGAAGAAGTAGAGTCCCCACCTAATAGTTTAAGGTGCGTTAGGGCACCTATTTTGCACGACTCAGGTTTGACTAGTTTGCATCACCAAAGATCGGGTAAGGGCTCGAAATTACCTCGAATATGAGGTGTTAGGCACTCTTCGAGGTCCACAACTGTAGGTCCCGGCCAAACTCGAATTATATGAATTTGTCGGATAAACAAAGGTACAGAGAGCAATAAATTTGAGAAGTTATAAAAGTCTATCAATAAATAAGTATAAACACTTGATTCAAAAATAAAGGGGAAATAAGATGGGGGGTCCTATGTTTTTTAGCCTAAAGGATTACCCCGTGCAACATAAATAATACTACGTAACTCCCTCGAGATGGGTGTTGATCATATTATTCAGCAGGCACAAAATATCATCTCGTGCTACCCGATTACTATCTTTAAGTTGTTACCTAAAGCACACTAGTTCAATTATAAGTCGTGCCTTATGCGTGCACTACCCGTCCCATACCTATGGTCCAGGAGGTGTTGGACCTCTATTTTGGGTGGTTCTAGACTTTACTTAGGCTGCTCAGAAAATGTCAAAACTAAGCGAAATACAAAAACACGTTGGACTTCACATACGGGCAATTAAAGGATCGAGTTAGCCTCCAGACTTAAACTCAAATGCACGCGGAAATAAGTTTTTATGTCCAGCTATTCAAGATTAAGGAGCTTAAATCCCTCGAGACTTGATTTCTATGTGATAATGCATGCAAGCGATTTTAGGAACCTACATTACGCATAGGCAGGATTGCAAAGGTTTTTCCACGTTGATTGGCGAGAAGGCAAATTCCTCAGTTATTAGTCCTATAGATGATGTGCCTAAGTGATTTATGTAATAGAGGCAGTAGAAACTCAGAATTACTCATACGCTTGATAATGTCCTAAGTGAGAGCTGAACAATGTTTAATGGGGCGTGATTACAAGTTATTAAGGTGAGCAGTGGCATCCTATAGGCAGGATTTCTAATGATTAACATTTGGGAACCTGATTTTATTGTCCTTATAGGCATGTTTTCTAGATGAACAACGCAATGCAAGAACAAATGACACGATTAGAGTCCTATAGGCATGATTTCTAATGGGTATGCTACAGTAATGCAAATTAACAGAAAATTTAACAATATTTATTTCCTAGGGTAAGGTTTTCTGAAAACATATAGCAATAAAGATATTGAGGCATTTGAGTTCGTGCTTTGATAATAAACAAGTAGTGCAAGTGTGTGCTTTTCCTAATGGCATACTTTCCACAGTGTGCATATAGAATGAATAACAGAAAGCAAGTGCATAATTCAATCCTATAGGCATGTTATCTACCCATTGCATATTAATATTAGAATCTACCCTATCCCCTTTTACTAGCACCCTAATTGTTTATACAAAGATATTGTTACAGACCCAAATTACTAAGTATAGTAGTAATATTACATGACAATAGACATGCCTATAGTAGGCCCAAATAAAACAACAAAATACCTAGCCTTTCTGGGTCTTCAATACTTCTTACATAGTATACTTAGGCCTTCAACAAAGAGCCAGACGATCAAAATCCCATAGGGTAGTTCAGACCCTTTTCAATGAACCATAACACCAAGTGTTGCACAACTTGGAACAACCAATGTAGAACACAATACATGATAGGGAAGTAGAGAATTAGGGATAGTTTTGGAGGTTAAAGGAATGACTAGGACCAAGCCCCAGTGTGTCGGAGTTTACAAGGGCCTCAATTGGACCCCAAGCAGTGCGCACACTAGGGAGGCCAATGATAGAACCTAAATAGCCTTGGCTTTCAGCAGGCTAAGAATAGGAATTCAGAATATTAGAGTAACAAATAAGGAGAATGGAAAAAAAATTCCCAGAATGAGCATACAACACAACTGGTCAAATAGACCAGTAAATTCAGCCAGGTTCATATAGCCAAAGTACTACATAAACAACCATCATAGGAATTAGGATAAGAAACAGGTTTGCAAACATAAATAGGTTGCACTAGTGGACATCTAAGGGTTTAAATTAAGTTAAGTCTAACCTAATGCCATATTAATCAACACTTGGACATAATGGAGCGATACACACATTGATAATCACAGAAATGAGAGAATACCATATGATCAAATGCATACATGTTAGCATAAAAGTCCTAGAAAAAGAGTGTTTGTGTTTTAAAAAACCAGGATAGTATGAAACAAGTTTAGAATAGACTTTAGGGCAGCATTAAAGAGCATTCCAATAAACATAGGACTTTGTACCAAAAGGATTCATTCAAGTAAAAAGGGGGTTTTCATAGAGTTATGTTAGTATCTAAACACAATATGCAGAAATTGGAAACTTAACAGGATACAACAACAATAGTCAAGCTCATATTGGAGTTGACTACTATTGAAGTCCAAAATTAAACATGTTAAGATGTTACAGGGTACAGAACCAGTCTTAGGAGATAAGAGATCACATAGTGCAAATCATAATGAACCATAACACAGTAAAAGGAAGAGTATCAATCGAGAATCAGTAAAGAATAATGAAAAATCTCAAATCCTAGTTAAAAGGAAAGCACTGATGGTCGAAAATATCACTAAATCAGACCATATAGCCTGATAGTGAGTGCATACAAACGAAATATCGTCTAAATGTCAAAAGTTGAAGGTAGTGGAATCCGATTTGGGTACTAGTACATGCAAATATTGGGGCTATCACTATGTAACACCATAGTCCTGCAAATAATACTGAGGTAACACATGAAAGGCAAGAAAATCATGGAAGGAATCCATGAGTGAGTCAGATTTGGAGATGATTTGAGTAGCGGCTAGGGTTAGAGAAGATTCTAAGGCGGCGGGCAAAGTGGAAGTGAGGGTTAGGTAATTAAAAAGAGGGGATTAATTGTGGGCCATTGATCTTAGAGATCAACGACCAGGATTTTAAAAGACTGGGCGAGTTAGCTAAACGGGTATGGGTAGAGACCTAGTTGGATTAATGGGTTTTTTGGTTTGGGCTCTGGGAATTGGGCTAGGGATTTGGGTGTTTGAGCCGTTAATTTGGTTCGAAATTTGGCTTATTTTGGGCCAGCTCTTGAAACCCTTAAAAAATAAATTATTAAAATGTCTAATTATGGTAAAAAATAATATTTATGCTGTAAAATTATTTTAAAATAATAACTCAACATTATAAAAGTATAAAGGTGATACTTTGTCTTAAATAATATAATAAACGCAATTATATGTAGAATATAGGCCATTATTGTAAAATTAGATAAATAGCTTAAAAATGCTAATGTTATTATGAAAATAGAATAAAAAATATTAGAAAATGTATTATGGATGCAAATAATAATTTAGGTAATTAAGTCATCACAAAAAAATTTAAAGTATAATTACTAGATATTTATATAGTTTAAATATAAGAAAAATTAATTTGAAGCTCTAAAAATATATGGAAAATGATTGAAAGTGCTTGTATAAGTTTGTAAACTAAATGATGATGTAAATATACTATTTTGAAAGTATATATGTATTTTAAAAATGTGAGAGCAAATTTGGGTATCAACAACTGCCCCTCTTTACCTGGGAATGATGAAAGAGTTGTCGGGTAAAGAAATGATGACCGATTTCGACCGAATGGGTGATTTGAAAAATTGAGGTCGAACCCTGGTTCTTGAGTTGCCTACATATCCCTGGTGTTACGGGAATCAAGCCGTGTGTAGTTCTAGATCCATCGGTGAACTGAACCGGTGGAGTGGTTACAGGAATGGTTGTATGTTTCGTAAAAGGTTCTTTTGGGTAAGACATCATCAGACGAATTTGTGCAAAATCATGAATGTGAACCTGGAAGTTATGTATGTATTTCAAAATGAGCATTTGAACGGTTATCAAGTGAAAGTGGGTAACTGATGGTGGTTGGCTGCGTTTGAATAATTGCAGGATGTGAATGTTGAACAGAAACCGGAGCGAACATTACTCCCGTTAGGAGAACGGTTACCTCCTAGATCACCTACAAAACATAAAGCACAATGCATGTATGTATATATGGATTATTGCAAGAACTTAAACATGATGAAAATTCCCTTTGGACCATGAATGTTGTTTTTGGACGGTGAGGATGATGTCCTCAGACCATGACGTCATGTGCCATGAATCATGTGATAAGGGATTCACATGCCATGAAATGATGTTCTCGGGCCATGAAAATGGTGACTCTGAACCATGACGCCTTTGAATAATGATGTGCAGTACTGAGGGATCCTCAGGCCATGGCATGGTGTCTTCCGGCTATGAGGATGATGCCTTCGAACTATGACGCCTTTGGAAAAAATGGCGATGTTTCAGCCCATGAGGATCAAAGATATGATGCTCGGTCATATGCGAAGTAAAACAAGATAGAGCTTAGTCTTGTGTAAGGTTGGGCAGTGCTTAGCCTTAAACAATTGAGGAGGCAATCCTTAGCCTCATGCAAGAAGAGAAGATGATGCTTAGTCTCGATGCAAGGAAAGGTCATGCTTAGCCTTATGCAATTAGGAAGGAAATGCTTAGCCTCATGAAAAATATGAGACAATGCTTAGTCTCATGCAATTAGGAGACAATGCTTAGTCTCATGTAAAGAAAGGCAATACTTAGCCTTATGCAATTAGGGAGGCAATGCTTAGCCTCATGCAAGAAAACATTGATAGCAAAGCATTTCTTAGCTGGAGATGTGTTTGCGTTTGGAAACTTTATCATTATGAAGATAGTGATTTTGATGTGTGTATTTATTTGTGAATATTCCTGTTACATTCATTGTGCCTGCATCCAAAGAAAAATTGTGACTTTTTTGGGGAATGTTGGTTCGTGCTTTTGTCTTCTGCTTTGCATGTACTCCTGTTTGAGTTACCCCGGGTAACATCTAGCGGTTTATAAAAATAATGTTTTGAGGAAATATGCGTGCATTTGATAAATGTGGTTATTGTAAAAAATATAGTAGTATGCAACATCAAGTAAGTTAGATCAATCAATGAATGTGACATAATTTAGAGACATTGCAACTTCTTTGCTTTAGAATTTTGAGGGTCCTCCTAAAAATTGTGCCCCAGTTTAAAAGAGATTCTCTGAGCGTTCTGCATATGACGAAGTTGGCTGGATATACTTTAGAATTTTGAGGGTCCTCCTCAAAAGTTTTCCCCAGTTTCTGACCATGGTAAAAAAAGAAGATTTTATTGAGATGAGACCGAACCCACAAGGCTGCCTAAGTATCCCCTCGTAAATGGGAATCAAGTCAAGCCTAGTTTAGTTACATTAGATGAAGAACGGTAATCAAACCTAAACATAGTATCTCTTGACTGTGTTTGAGTTGATAGGTTTTGGCCAAACTTCTCCATCCATTTCTGCAAGTATGAGTGCTCCTCCTGTTAGCACTCTGTGAACCATATAGGGACCTTTCCAATTCGGTGACAATTTCCCTTTCGGCTTCATCTTGATGCCGGAAGATCCGCTTCAGCACCAGCTGTCCTGGCGTGACTTGTCTAGGCCTGACCCTTTTGTTGAAAGCTTTGGACATTCTGTTCTGGTAAAGTTGACCATGACATACTGCGTTCATTCTTTTTTCCCTCAATGAGAGCCAAATGTTCATAGCGACTTCGTATCCATTCTACATCACTGACTTCAGCCTCCTGTATGATTCTCAAAGAAGGAATTTTGACTTTGTGGGAATAACAACTTCAGTACCGTAGACCAGCAAGTATGAAGTTGTCCTGGTCGATGTGCAAACTGTGGTACGATATCCTAATAAGGCAAATGGTAATTCCTCGTACCATTGTTTGTGATTATCTACCATCTTCCTCAATATTTTGTTGATGTTATTAATGGCGACATCCACAACTCCATTGATTTGAGGCCTATATGTTGTGCAATTCTTATGCTTGATCTTGAAGGTTTCACATATAGAATTCATTAAACCACTGTTAAGGTTGTCAGCGTTGTCGGTGATGATTGATTCCGGCACCCCGAATCGGCAAACAATATGATAACTAAGGAAATCTGTGATGACCATCTTAGTTATAGTCCTGTAAGATGCGGCTTCAACCCACTTTGTGAAATAATCTATGGCCACTAGAATGAACTTGTGCCCATTTGAGGCAGCTGATTCGATTGGACTGATGACATCCATCCCCCAAGCGAAGAAAGGCCAAGGTGCACTTGTTGCATTGAGTTCAGTGGGTGGCACTTGTATCATATCCGCATGTACTTGGCATTGATGACACTTTTGGACATACCTGATGCAGTCCGTTTCCATAGTCATCCAAAAATATCATGCTCTTAATATCTTCTTAGCGAAAACAAATCCATTCATGTGCGGTCTGCAAGTTCCGGCATGTATCTCTTCGAGTAACTTGGATGCTTCCTGGACGTCAATACACCGTAATAATCTCAGATCGGGAGTCCTTCTATACAGAATTCCTCCACTTTGGAAGAGATGGTTGGATAATCTTCGGAGTGTGCGTTTCTGAGTACGATTTGCGTGCTCCGGGTACTCTCCTTTTGCTAGCTATTCTTTGCTATCATGAAACCACGGATTGCCATTAGTATCTTCTTCAACACGAGCACAATAAGCTGATTGATTGTGGATCCCTACTGGAATAGGATCGATGAAATTCTTGTCTGGGTGTTGCATCATGGAAGATAGAATGGCCAACGCATCTGCGAACTCATTGTGGATTCTCGGAACATGTTTTAACTCTATATTTGTGAATCTCTTCATCAATTCATGCACACAATACATATACGACAATATTTTAGTGTTCTTTGCAGCCCATTCTCCTAAAACTTGGTGTACCAAAATGTCTGAATCACCAATTACCAGCAATTCCTGAATGTTCATGTCAATGGCCAACTTGAGCCCAAAGATGCAATCTTTGTATTCTGCCATATTGCTGGTACACGAAAATCTGAGTTTTGCGGATACCGGATAGTGTTGACCAGTCTCTAATACCAAAACTGCTCCAATACCACTCATTTGAAATTTGCAGCCCCATCGAAGAACAATCTCCAACCATTGTAGGTTTCGGTGATATCTTCCCTTACAAATGGTCTTCTTTATCGGGAATATACGTTATCAGTGATTCGTCTTCTCCTCCTACAAGATTTTCTGCTAGGTGATCTGCTAATGCCTATCCATTGACCGCTTTCTGAGTTACATTGATGATGTCCCATTTTTCCAACTTCCCCGTATGATGGGTTTCTGGAAGATGTATTTTAGAGGATCCATGGTGTAGGCACAGAAGTAGTGCCTCAACTTTTGAGCTATCCATGTCAGAGCACATCAGGTGCATTCCAACAAAGAATATCGTGTTTCATAGGGTGTGAACATGTTACTCAAATAATATATGGCCTATTCTTTCCTTCCTGTCTCATCTTGTTGTCCCAAAACACAAACCGAAAGCCCCATCTAGTACAAACAAATAGAGTAGCAGAGGTCTCCCAGGTTCTGGCGGGACCAAGACTTGTGGTGTGGACAAATATTCTTTGATTTTGTCAAAAGCTTTCTGACATTCTTCAGTCCAACTTGTTGCAGCATCCTTCTTCAACATTTTGAAAATTGGTTCACTGATCACAGTTTATTGAGCTATGAAACGGCTGATGTAGTTGTGACGCCCTAAGAAACTCATCACGTCTTTCTTGTTATTTGGAATTGGAAAATCTTGGATAGCCTTAACCTTTGACGGTTCTAACTCAATTCCTCGGCGGCTGGCGATGAACCCTAACAACTTTCTAACAAGGACCCTAAGATCATATTTTGCGGGATTTAGTTTCAAATTATAACTTCGAAGCCGATCAAAGAATTTCCTCAGGTTTGTTATGTGATCTGTACCCTTCTTGGATTTGATGGTGACGTCCTCCACGTACACTTCTATCTCCTTGTGTATCATGTCGTGGAAAATGGTTGTCATGGCCCTCACATAAGTGGCTCCGGCATTCTTTGGACCAAACAGGATCATTTTGTAGCAATATACTTCCCATGGTGTAATAAAGGTTGGCTTCTCGGCATCCTCTTCATCCTTCAAGATCTGATGACATCCCGCGAAGAAATCCATAAAAGACTACAGTTCATGCTTGGCACAATCTTCAATCAATATGTGTATATTGGGCATCGAGAAATTATCTTTTGGACTTGCTCTGTTTAAATCCCGATAGTCGACACATACCCTCACTTTCCCATCCTTCTTCAGAATTGGCACGATGTTAGCCGACCAGGTTGGATATTCAACCACTCTGACCTTCTGCTATACAGGCGGACACATAGGGTTGGTAGGTAGTTTATGAGCCACTATGGACGTGCTCAAATCGATCATATCATCATAGAAGTATGCAAAAATATCCTCATATTCCTTCAAGAACCGGATGTACTCTTCTTTCTCTGATGGCGACATGTGAATGCTCACACGAGTTTCCTTGACTGTTTCGGAATTTTCCATATTAATTATTTTGGTCTCATCCAAATTGGACTTAGGCTTGTTCTCAAAATTTTCCACTTCTCTGACAATTTCATAAGGTATTATATCCTCTTCCAGATTCTCTGAATCACTATCCTTATGTTGCGTGGTCTCATTAAATGTCACTGTTGTAGGTTCATCAGGGTAAGTAATAATAGCACTGTAGAGAGAAAATGTAAAGGATAATAATAACTACTAAAACAACAATCCATTGATAAATGCTAAAACGTCAAACAAATGCAGTTCAATGATCCAAAGAATTATTTCAAATAAAATACGTTTAAAAATAAAATACTAAAAATATCTTAAATGCCCATAAAACATTGTTTTCAAAATAAATTGGTCTAATTGCCAGGCTACCCAGGAACTCGACGGGCCCTTGATGGTGTAGCACTCTAATTCCTGAGAACAACTCCCTTCTCCATTTTCTGAATGATGAGCCCTTCCTCCTCCTCCTCCTCAACTATTGCATTGCAGTCCATGTCTTTATCTTCCAAGAACAGATTCCTTATGACAGCTAGAACTTCATCTTCTCCAGATCCCCACAACATGTCGGCTTTGTGAAATGACTTGCTCAAATGTGGTACTGGCTGCTCTAGAGGGTAATAAGGACCACACCATTGAGGTGACCAATTGTTATACTCGTGCCAGGTGCACTCATATCCAAGCACAAAAGGTTGTGCCGTGACGCTTTGGCTGTATTGGTTCAGCGATACCCTGGAGATTGTTACCGAGACCCTTACCAGGTTCATACATTGCCCATGATAATATGATCTCTATCTTGCTGCTCCACCATTTATCTTTCTCAATTGCGTTGACACGCTCGATGCGATGATATGTTTCTCCACCCAACTTCCTTCTATTCTTGACAACCGGAACAATTTGATAGGTGTAAATGGGATTAATTTCGTCCCCATAGATAATTACTTCTCGATGGTTCCATTCAAGAACTAATGTATAGTAGAAGCTACAACCCCAGCAGCATGTATCCAAGGTCGTCCCAACAACAGATTGTGTGTGGCGGATATGTCTAACACTTGAAATTCAACATCAAACCAGGTCGGGCCCATTTATAAACAGAGGTTGGTCTCCTCAATTGTGTCCCTTTGAGGCCCATCGAATGCTTTAACATTCTCACTCCCCGCTCGTATCTCATGCAGACCCTTACCCAACCTCTTCAAAGTATTTAATGGACAAATGTTGAGACTTGAACCCCCGTCTATCAGAACTATAGCAATGAATTTGTCCTCAAACTACACTATGGTATGCAGTGCCCTGTTGTGACTCAGTCCGTCCGGTGGCAGTTCGTCTTAGTGAGAATTGATCTTGTGGATTTCCAATACTTGCACTACCATATTGGCCATTTCTCCACTGGTAATGTTGTTGGATATATAGGCTTCATTCAACACCTTCATCAAGGCATTCATATGCACCTCGGAGTTCTGCAGTAGTGATAAAATGGATATTTGAGCAGGGGTTTTGTTCAGATGATCAATCATCAAATATTCTCTCACCTGCGCCTTTCTCCAAATATCATCTGGCCCAATTTCAATGACAGGTGGCTTAGAAGTGGCTACTTCGCTTGTTCCTCCTAAATGTTCGGGCCTATAAACCCTACCAATTCTGGTCATGCCTTGTACTGCACCTTTTTCCTCCATTTTTACTTTTCCTTTCCTTATTGCTTCTGCAGCATAGTCCCATGGTATTGCATTAAACTTAAATGACGGTGTAGGTTCTACCGTCACGGTGAAGGGTGTTGTTACCTCAACCTTAGGTTCTACCGTCACGGTGAAGGGTGTTGTTACCTCAACCTCAAACGGAGTTGGTGTGATTGAGGGTGTTTTCACTTTGACCTAAAATGGAGTTGGTGCGGCTACCTCAACCTTGATCGGTGCCTGAATTTGTACCGCGATAGGTGTGAGAGTGACTGGAGGTACTATAGGATTGTCCCCTTCACGAATTAGTCAAATTGACCCTTCCGGGTCCCATTCTTCATTGGTCTCTATCACATTTACTCCTTCACCCCTGTGATCCGAGAGAGGATTCTTATGGACGTTAGGTGCAACCTTTTTTTCCTGTATAGCTTTGGTGTGAATCAATTTCTGAATCTTATCCTTCAAAGTGTGACATTCATAAATATATGACCCTTCATGCTTGAGTGGTAGACATATGTCTTATTTGGATTAATCCACTGGGAGGAGTTTTCAATAGCAACAACGAGAATGGGAGTGACATAACCGGCAGCCTTCAGTCTCTCATACAATTGGTCTATGGGTTCGGCAATTAGGGTGTATTGTCTGGATGGTCTGCGGTCGAAATGTGGTCTAGGTTTTGGTAGTTTTGGCGGGCTGGTGGTGAATGGTAGTATGCTGGCTGGGTGTTATAAGTATGGTAAGCGGCGTCAGGTTGTTGATATCATGGAGGTGAAGGCTGATATGTGGGTGGGGGTGTTTGGTATGTAAGAGGAGACTTCGGACCTTGTTCCACCATTACTGCTCCTACTTCTTTCTTTTAGGAGATACCACCTGACTGTAAGGCTTTGTTTGCAGCTTGGAGCGCTTTGAAATTTATCACCATTCCGCTTTTAATCCCTTCCTATATTCTTTCTCCCAATTTGATGATGTCAGAAAATTTATGGTTTTCAATAACCATCATTCTCTCGTAGTACTGCGGATCCTGAGCTCGGACAAAGAACTTATTCATCTGTTCTTCTTCTAGTGTTGGTCTTACCTTTGCAGCTTCATACCTCCACCGAGCAGCATACTCACGGAAAGTTTCTGTTTGCTTCTACTTAAGATTCTAAATATAGAAAATGGATGTCGCGTTTTTCGTATTAAACCTGAACTGATCCATAATATATAACGCCATGCTCACCCAATTAACCCATTTCTTTGGGTTTTGGCTTATTTACCAAGATAGAGCGTCTCCAGTGAGGCTCCTTATGAACAACTTCATGCGGATTCTTTCATCCTTGCCAACTTTTAAGAGCTTGTCAGAATACGTTCTCAAATGTTCCTTTGAATCACCAGTCCTGTCGAACATTTTGAACTTAGAAGGTTTGTTACCCTCTAGCAGTTCTACATCTGGGTGAACACACAATTCCTCGTAATTTAAACCCTCGATGCCTTTACCACCTTCGACACTTTGAACTTTGCCGGTAAGTTTCTTGAGTTTTTCCGCCCTGTTCTTGATGAGCAGGTCCTTCTCAGCGGATTCAGGTGTGTACAAGGTCTGTTGTAGGGTATGGATAAGGTTTCCACGTATATGGGGTTGCTTTGATGAACTCCAGGAAATATGGGCATAGTGGTGGTCATTGGTTGAGTTTTGAGGATTAGGGGTAGGTTGTGGTGAGTTTTGAGGAGTGTGATAAATGGTGCTTTGTGGATACTGAGTTGGATGGTGATGATGTTGTCGAGGAGTAGACACTAGTGGTGGATTAGGATTTTTAGGAGGTGTGGCATATTGATGAGGTGCGGGAGGATTTGGCAGGTGTTGGTATTGTGTGTTTTGGGGAGGTGATGGGTTTTAGGAGTTTTGTTGGTTAATTCCAGGTACGTTTAGGGTGAGGGAAAGGGATGCCAAGTTCTGGACCTGCTCAAGCTCCCCTTGTAGCTCCAGTATTTTCTATTCCAGCCATAAGACCAAATCGTTCTATGCCGGAGTGCTCCGACCATCCGAAGTTTGAATATTCTCTGCATGAGTAGCGTTGTCTTTCATGTTACCGCTCATATCGTCCATTTTGGATTTTCCTTTGTTCATGGGATCACTTGGTGGAAGAGGAGGTGTAGGACCTCTGGATCTTGTATGATATGCCGATAATGCCAGTATGTATGAACCAACCTTAGGTAATGGGAATAAACAAAGAAAAGAAAAACAAAAAGGTAACCAAGTCAGTAGGGAATATTAGAAGGATGTTTGTGATATTTAAACATGTATTGCGGAATTATAAATTTGCGTCCTAATTTTGAGGGACCTCGTTGTGCCTGAAGTAGGCCAAAGAGAAATATAGATTTGGAGAAAATTGATGCCAATAATTGCGTCACTTCGTTAATGTGAAAATGAACCAAATATCTACTAAAATGGCAATAATGAGAAAAGAGTTACTAATGGCATTTGCCTTATTACAATCAAAGTCTAAAGCGAATGTAGAAAGCAGTAAAACATCGTTTCCTAATGTACTTGGCCCTAGAGGGACCTTCTCCGTGCTTGGCCTTCTTGGCTCCATGAATCAGGTTCCCAGGTTCCAACAGCAGATAAGCCCTCGCCAGATGCCTCCTTCATTGCCTTGTGTATTCTGACAATTCGAGATCCTTTTCCTCATCTTCCCCTCAAGCTTCATTAACCCTTGCTCCAAATATTCCAACCTCTCTGTTGATTTAGTAGCGATTTATTTCCATTCATTGATTTCTTCCATGTTCACTTTATGTTGTTCTGAATGCTGGGCTTAAGAATCGAAAACATCTTGTGCAACATCCTATATTTGACTTATGCTTCAGCAACGTCGTCTATAACCCTATTTTCATATTAATCCCTAGCTTGACAACTTCCGCTATATGATCTACCAACCATGATGGATACAAGTACAAATGGCCAGCATGATTCCTGTATGGCTCGATGGCATCTCTCTCTACAATGACCTTTTGATTCCACATATGATGTGCCTCAAATTTGAATGGAATGGCGTTCACCTTAAAGAATGCTTTGTACTGGACCATGTTGGAAACCCGAGGTATAACCTTATTTCTCCCAGCTTGCCTCATTACTCTTATAGAGGCATAAGGATAGATTCCTCTTAACCGAATCAACACTAGTTGAGTGGTTTCTCTTGACCTAATAATGAACTCACTGCTATGGAACCACTCAAACATCCAGTGTACCTTTTCATCAGTCAAGTTGCTGAAGAAACGCACCCAGATCACAACGCTTCCAGGTTGCGCAAACCTATCAAGGATAAATGTCATTCATTTCGGATGATGGTAGGCTATGTGGTCATTCAATGGTCGTCGCAGAAGTTTTTGATGATACTCACCTCTTTGAAACTGTTCTAATAACCATACCTGCAGCAACAAATTGTAACCCTCGAAGTACCCATACCCTTTTTTGCAGTGATCTGGAGCCTAGTACGTTTCAGCCAAGATCATAGGGATGATGGTAGGGGTTGGGAGAGACATGATGTAGAAGTTTTAAAACCAATAAAAAGCAACTTGGAGCAAATAAGTATGACGAGAAAAAAGGATACACCTGTTATAGCCAATTTGAGAAAGGAAGGGTGGAGAAGGGAAGGGATTTACATATTACTACAAATTCAAATAAACGGAGAATATGGGAGGGATGTGCATGTAGCAATGAATTAGACAAATAAAGGTAAGTAGGAATGGGATGTTCATGTAGCAGAAAATAAAGGAAGAAGGAAGCACGTTTATAAGAGAAAACTAATTAATATAAGCCAAATTTTCTATGGTAAGAGCCTAAATATCCCCCAGCAGAGTCGCCATGTTGTCGCGCCCCTTTTTCTCGCAAAATCGGGTTTCAACATGTGACAACCATTTTAAGGAGGTATTAAAAGAGAAGAGTCTCCACCTAACGGTTCAAGGTGCGTTAGGACACCTATTTTGCACATGACTCGGGTTTGACTAGTTTGCATCATGAAATATCGGGTAAGGGATCGAAATTACCTTGAAGAGAAGGTGTTAGGCACTCTTTGAGGTCCACAACTGTGGGTCCCGACAGAACTCGAATTATATGAATTAGTTGGATAAACAAAGGTAAGGAGAGCAAGAAGATTGAGAAATTATAAAAGAGTTTGAATAAATGAGTACAAACACTTGATTAAAAAAAGGGTAAATAAGATGGGGGGTCCTATGTTTTTTAGCCTAAAGGATCACCCCGTGCAACATAAATAGTACTCCGTAACTCCCTCGAGATGGGGTGTTACTCGTATTATTCAGCGGGCACATACTATCATCTCCTGCTACCCGATTACTATATTTAAGTTTTTACCTAGCACACTAGTTCAATTGTAAGTCGTGCCTTATGCGTGCACTACCCGTCCCATACCTATGGTCCAGAAGGCGTTGGACCTCTATTTTGGGTGGTTTTATACTTTACTTATGCTGCTCAGAAATTGTCAAACCTAGGCGACATAGAAAAACACATTGGACTTCACATACGGGCAATTAAACGCTCAAGTTAGCCTCCACACTTAAACAATAAATGCACGCGGAAACAAGTTTTTATGTCCAACACTTAAAGATTAGGAACTTAAATCCCTATAGACATGATTTCTGTGTGATAAGGCATGCATGCAGTTTTAAGAACATGCATTACTCATAGACAGGATTGCACGAGTTGTTGCGAATTGATTTGTGAGAAGGCAAATTCCTCGATTATTAGTTATATAGATGCTACGCCTAGGTGATTTATGTAATAGAGAGAGTAGAAACTCAGAATTACTCATACGCTTGATAATGGACTAAGTGAGTGATGAACAATGTTTAAAAGGGCGTCATTACCAGTTATTATGGCGAGCAGTGTCATCATATAGGCAGAATTTCTAACTATTAACATTTGGGAACCTGATTTTATTGTTAAACCTTATAGGCAGGTTTTCTAGATAAACAATGCAATGCAAGAACAAATGACATGATTAGAGTCATATAGGCATGATTTCTAATGGGTATGTTGCAGTAATGCAAATTAACAGAAAACTTAACAATATTTATTTCCTATGGGCAGGTTTTCTGACAACTTATAGCAACAAAGATATTGAGGCATTTGAGTTCATGATTTGCTAATAAACAAGTAGTGCAAGTGTGTGCTTTTCCTAATGGCATGCTTTCTACAGTGGGCATAGAGAATGAATAACATAAAGTAAGTGCATCATTAAATCCTATAGGCATGTTATCTACCCATCGCATATTAATATTAGAATCTAACCCATCCCCTTTTACTAGGACCCTAATCGTTTATACAAAGATAGTATTATAGACCAAATTAATTAGTAAAGTAGTAATATTACATGACAATAGACAGGCCTATAGCAGGCCCAAATAAAACAACAAAATACCCAGCCTTGCTGGGTCTTCAATACTTCTGACATAGTATACTTAGTCCTTCAACAAAGAGCCACACGATCACAAGCCCATAGGGAAGTCCAGTCCCTTTTCAATGAACCACAACACCAAGTGTTGCACCACTTGGAACAACCAATGTAGAACACAATACATGATAGTGCTCACACTAGGGAGGCCAACGATAGAACCTAAATAGCCCTGGCTTTCAGCAGGCTAAGAATAGGAAATCGGAATAACAAAGTAACAAATAAGGAGAATGGACAAAAATTCCTAGAATGAACATACATCACAACTGTTCAAGTGGACTAGTAAATTCAGCCAGGTTCACATAGCCAAAGTACAACATAAAATTATCATAGAAATTAGGGGAAGAAACAGGTTTGCAAACATACATAGGTTTCACTAGTGGACATCTAAGGATCTAAATTAAGTTATGTCTAATCTAATGACATATTAATCAAAACTTGGACATAATGGAGGGATACACATATTGATAATAACATAAAGGAGAGAATAGCAGATGAACCAATGCATACTGGAAAACATGTTATCATAAAAGTCCTAGAAAAAGAGTTTGTCTTTTAGAAAACCAGGGTAGTATGAAACAAGTTTGGAACACACTTTAGAGCAGCATTAAAGAGCATTCCAATAAAAACATGACTTAGTACCAAAAGGGTTCATTCAAGTAAAAAGGGGGTTTTCATAGAGTTAGGGTAGTATCTAAACACAATATGCAGAAATTGACAACTTAATAGCATACAACCACAATAGTCAGGCTCATATTGGAGTGGACTCCTATTGATGTACAAAATTAAACATGTTAATATTCTATAGGGTACATAACCAGTCTTTGGAGATAAGAGATGATAGAGTGCAAATCATAGTGAAGAATAACACAGACAGTAGACTATTCCCCTGCGTTTAACTATTACATAATGACACTAATATTAAACATTATCATAGTTGAATTATGATCATACAAGTTCAGATGCAGAAGGAAAGAACTTAAATATTGAGAGGGTATAAACACTAACCAGTAGCAGAGTCAAAAGTGTGAAGAGTGTAATAGCAAAAACCCCAAATCTCCGATGCTTAAGAGTTCACAAGAGCCTCGAGAATGGGCTCCGAGCAGTGTTTGCACCGGAGGAGGTTGTTCAATAATTTTAGAGAGTTTGAGTGTAACAGTGAGTGAGATAGTGAGAGAAGAGAGTAGTGAAAATAGTAGTTGGGATTAGGATTCAATATCAGCCTAAGGGGTTTCATGAGAGGGGTTTATATAGTAGAATATTTCATACATAAAATAGGAAACACGGTAAACATTAAACACAAAATAAGGAAACATATACCAGAATCAATTTGAATCGGTTCTTAGGGAAAGTAGTACATAAAATAAAAGGAGTTCAGTAAATTAATAGAGAACAAAATATAACATGCAAATAACACTTAAAATAAAGGAGTACAATAGATTAAACAGGGAATAAGGAAAATATCACACAAAATCAATTAGAGTCAGTTCTTAGGGCAAATAAAAGTATAAAATATAGGGAAACACGGTGGGTTAAATAGGAATAAGGAAAATATCAATCAAACACGGGAAAAGGAAGAGTAGCAATCGAGAATCAGTAAAGAATAATGAAAAATCTCAAACCCTAATTTAAAAGGAAAGCACAGATGGTCGAAAATCTCACTGAATCAGACCATATAGCTGACACGGCCCGAATCCTAACCTAGATCGCGATGGCGCTCAACACCGTAATCAGACAAGCCAACATCAATCTAATGGTGAGTTTCTTTTAAATTTACCAAAACATTTCCAACAATTACTTGGTTTAGATTTTGGATATTGGGAAAAAACGAATACCTTAGGCAATCTTAAGCAGAAATAGTCATAATGTAATATTTACATCCCAAAACAATGTCTACTAATGGGTGTGCCAGGAACTAGTGTCACAAGTTTACAAGCATCTAGTAGAATGATATCAAAAGAATAAAAGTATGTCCTACTGTCTGAGTAAGTGTGGACAAAAATGGTAAAAGAATAGATCCAAAGTGCCGCTGGGAGTCGCCAAGAGAAGCAGCTCACCGTGGAGTCTAGACCACGTATATGTATTAGGGATGAACTCCGGGCTGATACCCAGATGCACCCGCCTCAGAACCTGTACAATTAAGTACAGAGTGTAGCATGAGTACATAAACAATATGTACCCAGTAAGTATCCCGCCTAATCTCGAAGAAGTTGTGACGAGAGGTTGACGTGACACTTACTAGGGTCAGAGTAATATGTTTTAAATGTAAGCGTAAGCAGGGATGGCAATCACGAGTAATAATGAAGACAGGTACATCAAATATCCTTTACAATTACCTTTACGTGTCATTTTTTCTAGCATACATGATGTAAATTCAGTAGAAAATATATTTACAGAGAAGGTTTCAATATTATAAGTTTCAGAATGTAACCTCCTAGATCCTCTTAATAATTCAAAGATAGTAGGAAACCTAAATTAACATTTAAGATTATAGTTACGGCACATAAAGCATTCTTGTGGAATCCTAAACTTCCCGCCATAACATAATAGTAGCTACGCACGGACTCTGGTCACTTCGTGCGTGCGTATCCCCCACAAATAAAGACATGCAATTATTTATATTCACCTATATGGACTATTCCCTCTCACGAGGTTATAAAGGAGACTTACCTCGTGTGAAGCCTACTTTTTGGGTCAAGAATGCGCCCGAAACTCCAAATTCATCGCCCAAGAACTCGAAGCTAGCCAAACATCACATTAACAAGTCAATCTATTCTCAAAAGTCCCTAATTCTCCTACTTAAATGGCCATTTAAACCCAATTTGGAAATTCTAAAATACATCCCCGAGCCCACATGCTCGGATTCCGAAAATTTTCGGAGGAAGTACTTACCCATAGCCTAAGGATCAATATTGTATAGTTTTTGTATGATTCCTTAACACATTTCTTGGTAATGTCCCATTTTCGTCAGAAACCTAGGTTTTACTCTAAACTCATGATTTCCACTAATTTGATTGTTAATCTACCTAAGAATTCAAGTATTAAGCTAAATTTATAGTAGTAATTCCTTACCTTACAGTAGCTAGGTCCAATACCTTCCTTGCATGCTCTCAAAATCGCCCTAAGATGAAGAAAAGAGTTCAAAAATGGTGAAGTCTCGTGTTTAAAACGAAGCTCACTGCCTACAGGCTTTTCGCACCTGCGGCTTGAGGACCGCACCTGCGGTCTCGCAGGTGCGAGAAAAATCTCGGCAGAGAAGGGGAAGGGGGCCTGGCTTTGCACCTGCGGAGTGGAGTCCGCACCTACGGCTCCGCTTCTACAGAAAGGGGTCCGCATTTGCAGAAATGGGCAGCTCCCTCAGGAGTCGCACCAACGACTTGACCTTCGTAGGTGCGGTCGCACCAGATCTGGTGCACCAGCAGTCATTTAAGGTTGGTTTTTGCCTCGCTCAATTCCCGAATGGCATCTGGGCCCATCTGAAACCCCTTCCAAATATACCAACAAGTCATAAATCATAGTACGGACTCGCTCGAGCCTTCAGAACGTCCGAAATTACGCTAAATCTAAAAATCATACCCCAAAACCTATTGGATCAAACTTAAGAACTTTAAGTTCTTGAATTCACTTTCAATACGCTGAACTTACCTATACTACTCGGAATGACACCAAATTTTGCAAGCAAGTCATAAATGACATAACGGAACTATTGTCGGTCCCGAAATTCCGTTTGTATCTCGATAACACCAAAACACATTCCAAACCTCAAGTTTGAACTTAAGGAAACCTTAACTCACTATTAGGCACCGAAATGCACACGGGTCATCCATAACCCGTTCCTAACACACGCCCAAGTCCGAAATCAACATACAAACCCACCTAAACCTTCGAATTTTTATTCCGGGGTCGTTTACTAAAAATGTTGACCGTAGTAAAACTTGGCCTTTAAGGCCATCCTTAAGGAACTAAGTGTTCGTATACCACACCAAACTCCTCCAAAACTCGAACCACCCGTCCCCGTAAGTCATAAGTCAGTAAAAGCAACTACAGGAAGTCTCATTTAGGGGCACGGGGTCATAGAATACAAAATGATCGGTCGGGTCACTACATTCTCCACCTCTTAAACTAACATTCGTCCTCAAATGGGTTTAGAATCATACCTGGAGTGCTGAATAAGTGTGGATATTTGCTATGCACGTCCTCCTCGGACTCCCACGTCGCCTCCTCGACTGTTGGCCCCTACACCGGACCTTTACGGCGGAAACCCTCTTGAACCTTAACTGGCGATCCTGCCTGTCAATGATAGCAACTGGCTACTCCTCGTAACCCAACCTCTCATCTAGCTGAATAGTGCTGAAATCAACCACGTGAGAGAAGTCGGAGTGATACCTTCGGAGTATTAAAACATGAAAGACCAGATGACCCCCTGATAAACTAGGAGGTAAAGCAAGCTCGCAAGCAACCTCCCCAACTTGTCTCAACACCTCAAATGGGCCTATAAACCTTGGGCCCAGCTTGCCCTTCTTCCCAAACCTCATAATACGCTTCATCGGCGAGACCTTCAACAGAACCTTCTCGCCCTCCATAAATGATACATCACGTGCCTTATGATGCGCGTAACTCTTCTGTCTGGACTGTGCAGTGCGAAGTCTCTCTTGAATCAACTTCACCTTCTCCAAAGCATATTTCACCAGATCGGTGCCATATAGCTTAGCCTCACCAGGCTTAAACCACCCGATGGGAGAACGACATCGCCGACCATAAAAGGCCTCAAATGGAGCCATATCGATGGTGGACTGTTTATTATTATTACAATAAAACTCGGCGAAAGGCAAGAACTGGTCCCACTGCCCTCCAAAGTCAAGCACACATGCCCTGAGCATGTCCTCCAATATCTGAACTGTCCGCTCCGACTGCCCGTCATTCTGAGGGTGGAATGTTGTGCTGAGCTCTACCCGGGTGCCTAACTCACTATGTACGGCTCTCCAGAAGTGCGAGGTGAACTGAGGACCTCGATCTGATATAATGGACACAGGCACACCGAGAAACCGAACTATCTCCCGAATGTAGATTTGGGCCAACCTCTTTGAAGTATAAGTAGTAGCTACCGGAATGAAATGTGCCAAATTGGTCAACCTGTCCACAATAACCAAATCGTATCCACCTTCCACAAAGTCCGAGGCAATCCAACTACGAAGTCCATAGTGATGCGCTCCCATTTTCACTCAGGTATAAGCATCTGCTGAAGTAGGCCTCATGGCCTCTGGTGCTCATATTTAACCTGTTGTGGTTTAAACAACTAACTACATACTCCACTATGTCTTTCTTCATCCGCGTCCCCTAGAAATGCCTCCTCAACTCATGATACATCTTCGTAGCACCAGGATGAATGGAATACCGTGAACTATGAGCCTCCTATAGAATCCTCTCCCTCAGGCCATCAATATTGGGGACACATAAGCGGCCCTGAAGTCTCAGAATACCATCCTTGCCAATAGAAACCTCCGTGGAACCACCCTGTACCACTGTCTCCTGGAGAGCCACCAAGTGAGGATCATCATACTGTCGAGTCTTGATCTCCCCCAACAATGGAGACTGAGCCACCACACGTGTGAGAACTTGGCTGGGCTATGAAAGGTCGAACCTCACCAGGCGATGAGCCAAGGACTGAATGTCCAAAGCTAGAGGTCTCTCCTCTGCCGAGATGAAAGCCAAACTGCCCATACTCTTCGCCTTCTTTCTTAAGGCGTCTGCAACCACGTTCGCCTTTCCCGGATGATAAAGAATGGTGATGTCATAATCCTTCAGCAACTCAAGCCACCTACGCTGCCTCAAATTAAGATCCCACTGCTTGAACAAGTGTTGCAAACTACGGTGATCTGTATAAACCTCACAAGGCACCCCATACTAGTAGTGCCTCCAAATCTTAAGAGCATGAACAATTGCCACCAACTCTAGATCGTGCATAGGGTAATTCTTCTCATGAACCTTCAACTGTTGTGAAGCAAACGCAATAACTCAGCCCTTCTGCATCAACACACAACCCAAACCAATGTGTGAAGCGTCGCAATAAATTATATACATCTAGAACCAGAAAGCAACACTAGAAATGGTGTTGAGGTCAATGCTGCCTTGAGCTTCTGAAAGATCGCCTCACACTGGTCAAACCATCGGAAAGGGACATTCTTTTGATTCAATCTAGTCAGAGGAGCTGCGATTGATGAAAGCCCTCCACAAATCGGCGATAATAACCCGCTAGACCCAAGAAGCTCCTAATCTCTATAGCTGAAGTAGGGCGTAACCATCTCTAAACTACCTCAATCTTTTAGGATCAACCTTGATACCTTCTCCGGATACCATATGCCTCAAGAATGAAACAAAATCCAACAAAAACTCACACTTGGAGAACTTAGCATATAACTTTTGTTCTCACAAGATCTAGAGCACAACCCTCAAATACTGCTCGTGCCCCCCCCCCCATGCTATGTGAGTAAATAAGAATGTCATCAATGAAGACGATGACAAAAGAATCAATACAAGGCCTGAGCACCTTGTTCATCAAGTCCATAAATGCTACTGAGGCATTAGTCAAGCCAAAGGACATTAGCAGGAACTCATAATAACCATATCTCGTACAAAAGGCCATCTTCGGAACATCCAAGTTGCGAATCTTCAACTGATGGTACCCCGATCTCAGGTCGATCACAAATAGCACTGGAGCACCCCAAGGTGATACGCTCGGTCTGATAAACCCCTTAGCCAATAACTCCTCAAGCTGTTCTTTCAATTCCTTTAATTCCTTTAGATCCATATGGTATGGGGGAATAGATATAGGTCGGGTGCCTGGAGCTAAGTCAGTGTAGAAATCAATGTCACGGTCTGGTGGCATGCCTGGAAGGTCTAAAGGGAATACATCAGCAAACTCTCAAACTACTAGCACTCAATCAATCGTCGGGGACTCGGCGGTGGTGTCCCGCACATAAGCAAGATAAGCCAAACAACCCTTCTCGACCATACGTCGAGCCTTCAGGAAAGAAATAACCTTACTAGCCGCACTAACTAAGGAACCTCTCCACTCCAATCTTGGCAACTCGGGCATGGCTAGAGTAACTGTTTTGGCATGGAAGTATAGAATGGCATGATACGGAGACAACCAATCCATGCTCAGGATGACCTCAAATTCAACCATATCAAGCAATAGAAGGTCCGCTCTGGACTCAAACCAACAAAATGTAACCACACAGGACCGATAAATCCAGTCCACAACCATATAATCGCCCACAGGAGTGGACACATAAACAGGAGAGCTTAAGGACTCACGAGGAATATCCAGGGAATGAGCAAATAAGGCTGATACATATGAATAAGTGGATGCTGGATCAAATAATACAGATGCATCTCCTCCGCAAACTGAAATAATACATGTGATCACGGCATCTGAAGACACTGCATCTTATCCGGCCGGAATAGCAATGAATCTAGCTGGAGCGCTGGACGACTGGCCTCCACCAGAATGAATAAGAGCTGGCCGGGCTCCCCCTGCCTGGCCTCCACCTCTAGGAAGACCTCTACCAACCTGTCCTCCACCTCTGGGTGGCCGAACTGCCAGTGCTGAAATCATAGGCTGATGACTATTTTGCACGGCCTTGCCCCGAAGCATGGGACAAGTCCTCTTCATATGGCCTGGATCCCCTCACTCCTAACAACCTCTCGGCACCATAGCCTGCTGCCGTGAAGGACCCTGAATAGCTGGAGAACGGTATGAACTCTCTGGCATAGCACTGAAATAAGGATCGGTAGGCCCCTGATGACCAAAATACCCACCGGAGGAACCCTGAATGGCTGGTGGGCGATAAAAATTCTTCATCATAGCGCTGAAATAAGGCCTCGTGGGAGCACCTCAAGGAGGTGGTGGGGGTGCTGAATATGGGGGCCTACTAGGCTGGCCCCTACCAAACTGACCTCTACCCCTTGCTGGAGCACCTCTGAAATCTCCAGAAAATCTAGCTCTCTTATCCTGCTGCCCCTACTCTCTACTCCTCGACCGATAATCCTCAATCCTGCGAGCAATCTCCACCACAAGCTAATAAGGAGTCCTCATCTCCACCTCTTGGGGCATGTTGGCCCTAATACCTGAGTGTAACCCGCTACAAATCTGTGCACTCTGTCTGCAATGAGACAGCTTAGAAAACCTAGCCTCATAGTCTGTCACTAGCATCTGACCCTGCTCCAGCTGCTCAAACTGATACCGCAACTCTTCCCTCTCAGAGAGTGGAATATATCTGTCCAGGAATAACTGAGTGAACGGCTCCTAAGTGAGGGGAGGAGAATCTACCGGTCTGCCATGAATGTAGGACTAACACCATATGTGGGCCATGCCCTTTAGCTGAAAAGTACTGAAGTCAACTCCATCGGACTCCAGTATCCTCATATTGTGCAATCTCTCCCTGGTCCACCTGTCTAATAACTTCTGCGGACCATTGCCCGCAGCTGGTCTGGGCTCAGGTGTTGTTGCTGCTACTGGCTGAACTCCACCCACGGGCAGTCTACCCGGGGTCTGATATACTGGTGCTGCATGACCGGCGGCCTGTGCAGTAGGGGTCTGTGCTCCCCCTTCTCCCTGAGATGTGGTCGGATCTGCTGGAAATAAACTAGCTTGAGTCATGGTGTCCATGAACAGCATCATACGGCCCATAACCTCTTGAAAACCTGGCGCTGTCATAAAGTCCAAAGGGGCAGGATCTGCTGCGGCCACCTAGCCCTGCTCCTTAGTGATGGGATCCTCTACTCGATCTGCTGGAGGTATAACTAGTACGGTTCTGGGGTGCCCTCATCCCCTACCTCGGGCCAGTGCCCTCCCCCGGCCTCTGCCACAGCCTCGGATGACGGGGGTAGCGACCCCTCCCGAGTCCATAACGTCGACTGGCGCGTCCTCACTATATGTGAGAGAATAGAAGAGTGAGATTTAGTATACCATCAATTGCACGATAGAATATGAACAAAGAGAGATTTCCTAACACCTTATAGCCTCTCGAAGATAAATACAGACGTCTCCATACCATTCTGCAAGACTCTATTGGGTTTTCATGTAACTCGTGAGACCTACATGAACCTAGAGCTCTGAAATCATGTTCTCACGACCCGAATCCGAACCCAGGTCACGATGGCGCCCAACACCGTAGTCAGGCAAGCCAACATCAATCTACTGGTGAGTTTCTTTTATATTTACCAAAACATTTCCAACACTTACTTGGTTTAGATTTTGGACATTGGGAAAAAATTAATACCTCAGGCAATCTTAAGCAGAAATAGTCATAAAAGTCATAATTTAATATGTACATCCCAAAACAATGTCTACTAATGTGTGTTCCAGGAACTAGTGTCACAAGTTTACCGGCATCTAGTAGAATGATATCAAAAGAATAAAAGTCTTTCATAGTGTCTGAGTAAGTGTGGACAAAAATGGCAAAAGAATAGCTCCAAAGTTTCGCTGGGATTCGCCAAGAGAAGCAGCTCACCGTGGAGTCTAGAACAGGTATATGTATCAGGGACGAACTCCGAGCTGATACCTAGATGCACCCACCTCAGAACATGTACAATTAAGTACAGAGTGTAGCATGAGTACATAAACAATATGTACCCAGTAAGTATCCCGCCTAATCTCGAAGAAGTAGTGACGAGAGGTCGACGTGACACTTACTAGTTTCAGAATAATCTGTTTTAAATGTAAGGCTAAGTGGGAATGGCACTCACGAATAATAATGAAGACATGTACATAAAATATCCTTTGCAATCACCTTTACGTGTCATGTTTTCTAGCATACAAATTACCTAGTTTTCGTTTTGCATGGTATTTAATAGATACATAATCATAGAACACCCAACATCTAACAAACACATAACATGTCGTGAACGTACGACTGACACAACGCGAAAATAAATGTGCACTGCTGAAGGGTCGGATGGCTCGAACCATAGATGCATCTATTACACCGCTCGTAAATCGAATGTGCGACGCGGTTGACATAATAGCAGGGCTACCCCGCTCACAAATGCGGGTTCCCATATATATACACATAATTAACAGGAAATCAATAAATTCAGTAGAGAATATATTTACAGAGACGGTTTCAATATTATAAGTTTCAGAATGTAACCTCCTAGATGTCTGCTTAATAATTCAAAGATATTAGGCAATCAAATTAACATTTAAGATTATAGTTACTGCACATAGAGCATGCTTGTGGAATCCTAAACTCCCTGACATAACATAATAGTACCTACGCGCGGACTCTGGTCACTTCGTGCATGCGTAGCCCCCACAAATAAAGACATGCAATTGTTTAGATTCACCTATAGGGGTGACTGCCTCTTACGAGGTTAGAAAGGAGACTTACCTCGTGTCAAGCCTACTTTCCGGGTCAAGAACGCTCCCGAAACACCAAATTCATCACCCAAGAACTCGAAGCTAGCCAAACATCACATTAACAAGTCAATCTATCCTCAAAAGTCCCTAATTCTCCTACTTAAATGGTCATTTCAACCCAATTTGGAAAATTCTAACATACACCCCCAGGCCCACATGCTCGGATTACGAAAATATTTAGAGGAAGTACTTACCCATAGCCTAAGGATCAATATTATATAGTTTTTGTATGATTCCTTAACATATTTCTTTGTAATTTTCCATTTTTGTCAAAAACCTAGGATTTACTCTAAACCCATGATTTCCACTAAATTGAAGTGTTAATCTACCTAAGAATTCAAGTATTAAGCTAAATTTATAGTAGGAATTACTTACCTTACAGTAGCTAGGTCGAATACCTTCCTTGCATGCTCTCAAAATCGCCCAAAGGAGTGTTCAAAAATGGTTAAGTCTCGTGTTTAAAACGAAGCTCAATGCCTACAGGATTTTCGCACCTACGGCTCGAGGACCGCATCTGCAGTCTCGCAGGTGCGAGAAAAATCTCGCATCTGTAGAGAAGGGGAAGGGTTCCTGGATTCGCACATGCGGAGCAAAGTCCGCACCTGTGGCTTCGCTCTTGCGCAAAGGGGTCTGCATCTGCAGAAATGGGCATCTTTCTCAGGAGTCGCACTTGCGAGCTGGGACCGCAGAAACGGTCTCGCACCTATGACTTGACCTACGCAGGTGCGGTTGCACCAGATCTGGTGCACCAACAGTCATATAAGGAAGGTTTTTTCCTCGCTCGATGCCCGAATGGCATCTAGGCCCACCCGAGACCCCGTCCAAATATACAAACAAGTCCTAAATCATAGTACGGACTTGCTCGAGCCTTCAGAACGTCCGAAACTATGCTAAATCTAAAAATCATACCCCAAAACCTATTGGATCAAACTTAAGAACTTTAAGTTCTTGAATTTGCTTTCATTATGCCGAACCTACCTGTACTACTCGGAATGACACCAACTTTTGTAAGCAAGTCATAAATGACATAACAGAACTATTTCCGGTCTCAGAATTCCGTTCGGATCTCGATTACACAAAAACACGTTCCAAACCTCAAGTTTGAACTTAAGGAAACCTTAATTCCCTATTAGGCGTTGAAATGCCCCCGAGTCATCCACCTTATAAGGGAGAGTATGGGTCCATAAAAGGAAGATTACTTCTAGGCTTTGCAATACATGGAAGGCTTACGGATGTAGTACTGAACGGCTTTACCTACGACATTTCCTACACTTACTTACGATTTTGAATCAGAAGAGAGATTTCAAGAAATGGCAGATCTATTCACTCTATCAATAACCGAGCTGGATCTGGTGTGTCATATTTCGAAATCACGCCCATGTCCGAAATCAGGATATGAACCCACCGGAACCTTCGAATTTTCATTCCGGGAGTCTTTTACTAAAAATGTTGATCGTAGTCAAACTTGGCATGTAAGGCCTTCCTTAAGGAGCTAAGTGTTCTTATACCACTCCAAACTCCTCCAAACCTCGAACCACCTATCCCCACAAGTCATAAATCAGTAAAAGCAACTATGGGAAGTCTCATTTAGGGGCACGGGGTTTTAAAACACAAAACGACCAGTCAAGTCATTACAATAGCCTGCTAATGAGTGCATATAGATGAAACATCATCTAAATATCAAAGGTTGAAGGCAGTGGAATCGAATTTGGGAACTAGTACTTGCCAAAATTAGGGCAAGTACTATGCAACACCATAGTCTTGCAAATAATACTGAGTTAACACATAAAAGACAAGAAATCATAGAAGGAATCCATGATTGAGTCGGACTTGGAGAAGATTTGAGTGGCGCTTAGAGAAGATGAAACTAGAGAGGATTCTGAGGCGGCAGGAAAAGAGGAAGTGAGGGTTAGTGTTAGGGTTTAGCTAATTAAAAAGGGGGGATTGATTGTGGGTCGTTAATCTTAGAGATCAACGGCCAGTATTTTAAAAGACTAGGTGGGTTAACTAAATGGGTATGGGTAGAGACCGGGTTGGATTAATGGGTTGTTTGGTTTTGGATCTGGGAATTGGTCTAGGGATTTGGGTGTTTGGGCCATTAATTTGGTCCAAAATTTGGCTTATTTTGGGCCAAATTTTGTAACCCTTGAAAATTAATTAAAAATAAATTACTAAAACTTCTAATAAATGGTAAAAAATAATATTCATACTATAAAACTATTTTAAAATAATAACTCAACATTATAAAAGTATAAAAATGATACTTTGGCACAAATAATATAATGAACACAATTATTTGTAGAATATAGGCCATTATTGCAAAATTAGATAAATAGCTTAAAATGCTAATGTAATAAAAATAGAATAAAAAATATTTGAAACATGTACTATGGATGCAAATAATAATTTTAGGTAATTATGTCATCACAAAATAATTTAACGGGTAATTACTAGATATTTATATATTTTAAATATAAGAAAGTTAATTTGAAGCTCTAAAAAAAATTATGGAAAATGATAGAAAGTGCTTGTATAGGTTTGTAAAAATAAATTATGATGATGTAAATATGGTATTTTGAAGGTATATATGTATTTTAAAAATGTGAGGGAAAAATTGGGTATCAACACTACCAGCAGGGTTATCTCTTATGAAGGCTCGGTGTATGGTCGAGAAGGTGTGTTTAGCTTATTTGGCTTATGTTCGTGATTCTAGTGTAGAGGTTCCTTCCATGGATTTCGTGACAGTTGTTCGTGAGTTTCCAGAGGTATTTTCTGCAGACTTGCTAGGGATATCACCCAAACATGGATATTGATTTCTGTATTGATTTGGCTCCGGGCACTCAACCCATTTTCATTCCGCCATACCATATGGCCCTGCCAGAGTTGAAAGAATCGAAGGAACATTTGCAGGATTTTCTTGATAAGGGCTTCATTAGACCTAGTGTCTCGCCTTGGGGTGCACCGGTGTTGTTTGTGATGAAGAAGGATGGATCGATGAGGATGTGCATAGATTACCGGCAGTTAAACAAGGTCACTATCAAGAACAAGTATGCATTACCGAGGACTGATGAATTATTTCATCAGCTTCAGGGTGGCAAGGTGTTTTCGAAGATTGATTTAAGGTCCGACTACCATCAATTGAGGATTAGGGAATCCGATGTCCCTATGACAGCTTTTTAGACTCGGTGCAGGTATTATAAGTTTCTAGTGATGTCTTTTGGGTTGACAAATGCCCCGGCAACATTCATGGATTTGATGAACCGAGTGTTCAAGAATTATTTGGATTCCTCTGTGATTGTGTTTATTGATGATATATTGATCTACTCCTGCAGCCGAGAGGAGCATGAGCAGCATCTTAGAGTTCTGTTTCAGACTTTGAGAGACAGCCAGTTATATGCCAAGTTTCGAAGTGCGAGTTTTGGTTAAATTCAATTGCTTTCTTGGGGCACGTCGTATGAGTAGAGGGCATTCAGGTAGATCCTAAGATGATTGAGGCAGTTCAGAACTGGCCTAAACCCACTTCAGCCACGGAGATCAGGAGTTTCTTCGGTTTGGTAGGTTATTACCGTCGATTTGTGGAGGGGTTTTCATCTATATAAGCCACATTTACTAGGTTGACCCAGAAGGGTGCCCCATTTAGAAGGTCGGAGGAGTGTGAGATGAGCTTTTAGAAGCTCAAGACAACTTTGACTAAAATGTCGGTGTTGGTGTTGCCCACAGGTTCGGGATCTTACATGTTATATTGTGATGCTTCCCATGCTGGGATTGGTGCAGTATTGATGAAGAAGGGCAGGGTGATTGCATATGCATCATGGCAGTTGAAGGTTCATGAGAAGAATTACCCTGTCCATGATTTAGAGTTGGTAGCCATTGTTCATGCGCTGAAGATTTGGAGGCACTACCTTTATGTTGTGTCGTGTGAGGTTTTCATGGATCATCGGAGCCTTCAGTACTTGTTCAAGCAAAAGGATCTTAATTTGAGGCAGATGAGGTGGTTGAAGCTATTGAAATATTATGATATCACCATCTTGTACCATCCGAGAAGGCCAATGTCTTAGCCGACGCATTAAGGAGGAAGGCAGCTAGTATGGGCAGCCTTGTGTTCATTCCAGTCGGTGAGAGGCCACTAGCATCAAATGTTCAGAACTTTGCCAACCAGTTTGTGAGGTTGGATATTTTAGAGCCTAGCCATGTTCAAGCTTTCATAGTCACTCGATCTTCTTTGTTTGAACGTATTAGAGATCAACAGTATGACGACCCTTATTTGTTGGTCCTTAGGGAAACAGTGCGGCACGGTGGTGCCAAGAAGGTTACTGTTGGAGATGACGGAGTCCTAAGGATGTAGGGTCGTGATTGTGTGCCTAATGCGGATGAACTTCGTGAGTTGATTATTGAGGAGGCCCACAGGTCCCGGTATTCTATTCATCCGGGAACTATATAGATGTATCAGGACTTGCGGGAACATTATTGGTGGGGGAGGATGAAGAAGGACATAGTTTCTTATGTAACTCGGTGCCTAAATTATTACCAAGTGAAGTATGAGCATCAGAGACACCGTGTCTAGTATTTTTGATCGAGGTACTAATTTCACCTCGCACTTCTGAAGGGAAGTATAGTGTGAGTTGGGAACGCAGGTTGCGTTAAGCACAATGTTTCATCCTCAAACGGACAGACAGTCCGAGTGCACTATTCAGATCTTGGAGGATATGCTCCACGCATGTGTTATAAGCTTCAGAGGATCGTGGGAATAGTTATTTCCCCTGGCATAGTTTGCCTACAACAACAGCTACCAGTCGATCATTCAAATAGCTTCTTATGAGGCATTATATGGTAGGTGGTGCCGGTTTCCAGTTGGGTGGTTCAAGTTGGGAGAGGCTCGATTGTTAGGTACAAATCTAGTACAGGATGCCTTGGATAAGGTCAAGATTATTCAGGATCGACTTCGCACAACTCAGTACAGATAAAAGATTTATGCAGACCGTAGAGTTCGTGATGTTTCCTTCGTGGTCGGTGAGAGAGTGTTGCTGTAGGTATCACCCATGAAGGGTGTGATGAGGCTTGGGAAGAAGGGAAAGTTGAGCCCTAGGTATATCGGACCTTTTGAGATTCTCGAGATAGTGGGAGAGGTGGCTTATCGACTTGCCTTGCCTTCGGAGTTATCAACAATTCATCTAGTGTTCCATGTGTCCATGCTCCGTAAGTATCATGGTGATCCGTCCCATGTGTTAGATTTCAGCTCTGTCCAATTGGACAAGGACAAAGATTTCAGCTCTGCCCGACAGGTTCGCTAGTTAAGGTCAAAGAGTTATCCTCCAGTCCGAGTGTAGTGGAGAGGTCAGACCTTCGAAGAAGCTACTTGGGAGTCCGAGTCGGACATGCGAAGTAGATATCCCCATCATTCACCAGTTCAGGTACTTTTCTATTTCCTTTCGAGGACGAACAAATGTTTTAGAGGTGGAGATTGTGATGACCCGATAGGTCATCTCGTGTTTTGAAACAAAATTCTGTGATCCGAAGCTTTAAAATCATGTTTTATCCTTTCTCGATTTTCGTCCGTAGTCCTGGCGTCAAACCAGAATGTTTTTATGTTAAAAATTGATAAAAATAAGAAATTTTGCCTAAAAACTTCATTTGAGTTGGCTTCGATTAAAATTTTTAGTAAAACAGACTCGGAATCGTGTTTTGATGCTCCCGGTGGGTCCGTTTCATGATTTGAGACTTGGAAGAATGCCCAATATCAAATTCGGAAGTCCTTGGCTCGAGATATCGGACTTTGTCGAAATTTGGAAGTTAAAGGCTTATTAAATTTGAAATGTTTGACAAACGTTGACTTTTTGGATAACGGGTCCGTATTTTTGTTCCGGAACTCGGTATAGGTCCAATACAATGTTTATTACTTGTCTGTGAAATTTGGTGAGAAACGGAGTTGGTTTGACGTGATTCGGATGTCTAGTTGTGAAAATAGAGATTTCAAAGTTTTCTTGCAAATTTCATTTGATTTGGTGTTCGATTCGTAGTTCTAGGTGTTACTTTGGCGATTTGATCGTGCGAGCAAGTTCGTATGATGTTTTTTAACTAGTGTGCACTTTTGATTTAGAGTCCCAAGGGATCGGGTGAGTTTCGGATAGGCTACGGGGTGAATTTGGACTTAGAAAGTATAGTTGGGGTGCATCACACCTGCACATCTTGCATTTGCGAGATCTGGCTCGTAAATGCAAGCCTCATATTTGCGAAAAAGCCATTGCATTTGCGAGCAGTGGGCTGGGGGGTGGACTTCGCATTTGCGAAGTATTGGTGACATTTGTGATGACTCCACACTTAGGACCCTTTTCACATTTGCAAAGAAAATGTCGCATTTGCGGGCTTCACATTAGTGAAGCCCAGGTTGTAAATGTGACATCTACAGCTGAAGAAATAGGACTTAGACGGGATTTTTGGTTCATTTCCCAAATTTTCAAAACCTAAAACACAAGAGGCGATTTTCCAAAGAACTTTTCTTCCCCAAATCATTGGTAAGTGATCTTAAACTAATTTCTTTCAACCTTCCACTACTTTTTCCTAAGATTCAACCAAAAATCTAAATTTCTCATGGTCGAATTGGGGGTTTTTGGGTAGAAACTAGGAATTTGGTAAATTGGGGATTTAGACCTCAAATTGAGGTCGGATTCCAAAACAAATTACATAACCGGGCTCGAGAGTGAATGGATAATCAGGTTTTTGTCCGAATTCCATGTTTGGACCAAGAGGTCCCGGGTGTTCAATTTTGTTGACTTTTTCAAAGAATGTCCTAAATTGAATCCTTTGCAATCGCGAGTAGTTCCTAAGGCTTAAATTAAATTGTTTGATCGGTAATTTTCTAGATTTTATCAGTTCAGAGGCTTGTGTGAAATGAAAAGTTGTGGTTGAGCTTTGAGTTTTGTCGTTGGAGCGAGGTAAGTGTCATGGTTAACCTTGGCTTGAAGGATTAGGACTTATTTGTCTATTTACTAGGTGTTTAGATGTTGGGTACCACGTATAAGTGAGGTGTCGAGTACTTATGTGTGTTGTCGGGCTATAGCATGCGGGTAGGTCTTATTATTGTAATTGTTTCTTTACTTGATCATATTATTCATGCTTAGACTAGTTAATTGTGATGTTGATCATTCTTATCATGTTTATGGACTTTGGTATTGATTGAGTGTTGATTCAAGTTGAGGTTAGTATTGTGGAGCCAAATATTGAAGTAAGATTTGATCTTGTTGTTTTTATCTCCCTGTTGCCATTGTTCATTGTTTTGGTGAGGGAGAGTGTTAATGCATGAAGGGTGATGTCGTGCCATTTTATTGACTTTATGTGAGGTTGAGAGTGTTAATTCACGAAAGGTGATGTCGTGCCATATTGTGAGTCTAATACACAAAGGGTGATGACATGCCATGTTATGAGAGTTAAGGCACGAAGGGTGATGTCGTGTCGTTTCTATTAATTTCATGGTGAGGATGAGAGTAAAAGCACGAAGGGTGATGCCGTGCACTTTTCCTTTGATGTGTTCATTCTTATTGGTTCATAGTGTATCTACAATTCAAGTTATCCTTCTGCTGTAGTTCTTTACCTCTTATTTCCCTTCAGCATGTTTCCCCCTCCCAATATTACTTGTTTAGTTCTTTATTGTTATTTGTATATACACTGTTATATTGTGCATGTTTTATTGTAGGTGTCTTGTCTTAGCCTCGTTACTACTTCGTCGAGGTTAGGCTCGACACTTACCATACATGGGGTCGGTTGTACTGATACAGCACGCTGCACTATCTGTGCAGATTTTGGTACTGGCTCTGGTTGATCGATAGTTTAATTGTTGGACCCGCTATTCGGAGACTCAAGTTAGATCTGTTGGCATTCACAAACTTTGAAGTCCCCGTCTATCTTTTCTGTTTTACTGTCTTTCATTCAAACAGTTTTACTACTTTCAGACTATTACTTGTAGTAACTTCTAGAATGCTCGTGAATTGTGACACCAGATCCGGGCAGTAGTAAATGATGAAGTTGTTACAATATTCTGCACTTGTTATAGCTTATTTACTGTTAATAACTGCAATGTATAAGAGGTGATTTCATAATACTTTAACGTCGGCTTGACTAGTAAGTGGGATGTTAGGCGCCATCACGGTCCCCACGGTGGAGATTTCGGTCGTGACAATTAAGCTAGCTAAGTTGATTAACTTCAGTATTATTAAAAAAAATTACACTTTTTATTTTTTATTTATTTTATAGCTTTAATAATATTTACGTGATACTTTCAAGTTGTATATTCAATGCTATAGGGTAGGCATATATAGTATATTTCTTTTGTATATATTTTTTATTAAGTGATGAAATACACACGTGTAACGCATGTACACTAATAGTTAACTAAAATATACATTAATATACTTACTAAATATTTCATATCCTAATAATTCGCATTTTTGTTTTTGAATCATTTAAGTAATCTAGTTGAACTATATTCTGTAACGACTCGGTCGGTCGTTCCGTGAGATTAGCCCCACTTCACATGTTTCATCTTTCTTATGTACTATTTAACCTAATTATGATGTGTTGGGTCGGTTGGTTCGGGTTCGGAGTGATCGTGGTGAGAACTGAGACACTTAGTCTCTTAAGTTAGCCTTATGGTTGGGAAAGTCAACAGGAGGTTGACTATTAGGTAAACAATCTCGGAATGAGGGTTTGGTGGATTGGATAGTTTCATTAGGTAATTTGGGACTTAGGATTGTGTTCGGAATGTGGTTTTGATGTCCGGAGTAGAATTAGGCTTGAATTGGCGAAAATGAGTTTTTGGCGATTTCTGGTAGGCAGTGGAAAATTAGGTTTTGGGGTCGGAATGGAAATCCGGAAGTTGGAGCAGGTTTGTAGTGTCATTTTGGGTGTCTGTGGAAATATTCAGCTCATTCGGATGTGTTCTGGTTGGTTTCGGCATCGTCGGTCATTTTTCGGAAGTTTTAGGAATCTTAGGCTTGAATCATGGGTTGAATTTGAGTTTCGGTGTTATTTTGGGTGTTCCGAGAATTCGATTAAGTCCGGGTAATTATTTATCACTTGTTTGTATTTTTGGTTGGGGTCTCGAGGGTCTCGGGTTGATTACGGATGGCCCTCGGGGACTTTGAAGTGGGAAAAATGCAGCTGAATTGCTGCTAGTGTTGCCCCTAAGGTGTGGCCGTACCTGCGGATGGTTGAGCGAAAGTTCGAGAGCCGCACGTGCGAGAAAGGGGTGCAGGTGCGGATTCTGGTGGGCTGGAGGAGTTCCGCAGGTGTGAGGGTTTTGCCGCACCTACGAAGCCGCAGATGCTGAACATTAAGCGCAATTGCGGAGGTTTGGCTTTTGAGTGGAGTCTGCAGGTGCGCACCTGGGATTGCATGTGCACGTAAATTACCGCAGGTGCGCGACCTCTGGACAGGAGAGTATAAATACCAGCCTTCGCGATTTTGAGCCATTTCTTCAATATTTTCATCAGGGATTAAGCTTTGGGAGAGGGTTTTGGAAGAGGAAATCAAGAGGACTTCGTTGAGGTAAGATATTTGAACCTAAAACTCGTTTCCATGTGATTTTTGGACTGAAATAAGGTGAAATTAAGGGAAAATCAGTATGTAAATTGGGGGTTAGGGCTTGTAATATTGGGGACTTTAATTGAGTAATTGTAGGGGCAATTGTTGTCTAATTTTGATTTTATTGGTATGTATAGAATCGTGGGAGGATAAGGATTCCGACTTTGTGATTTTTATCGAATTCCGAGACGTGGGCCCGGAGGTCGGGTTAGGCCAATTTTGGGATTTGTGCCTAATTATGATAATTTTTTAATGTGTTTCATCTCCTATCATATTTCGATGTTATTAATCTGGTTTTGAATTGATTCGGGGCATTTGGGAGCCGACTCGAGGGGCAAGAGTATCGCAGAGTAGTTTTTGGGCCGGTTTGAGGTAAGTAATGATTGTAAATCTTGTACTGAGGGTATGAAACCCCGGACTTCGTATTTTCTCACTATTTTTGGAGTGGGGCATATGCTGGATGACGAGTGTGTGGCATGCACTGATAGGGGGATTGTGACTTGGTCCATCCCGTGGCAACTATTGAGTTGCGTATTTGAATCTAAATCATATGATATTTCATGTTTTAAAGATTATTTCTATGTTTTGGGCGGAATGTCGTATTTAGGCCTCGTGCCATATATTTGGACCCCTTGGGGGCTTTTACTTTTATTCCTCACAGTGTTGACTTTTGATTTACACTCAGACATATTATGTATAATTGATTTCGAAACTCAGTCTTATTTACACTATTTTGAGATATAAAATGATATTTTGGGTCGAGTACCCCATTTTACTGATAGCCCGAGTGGCTTTTTGAGAAATTTTTGAATGAGTGTGGCCGAGCGCCTATGTTATGAGGATGTTATGGGATCGGGTTTCACACCACATCATGTTACATTTTTCATTATATGTGAGAGGCCGAGGGCCAGAGTGATTATGCCACGAGATGACTTGATATTAGCGCTTCGGCTGTAGGAGCCCTTCCGGAGTCTGTACACACCCCAGTGACCACAGGTACCTACTAAGTGCGAGTGCCAAGTGCCAAGTGACGAGTGATTGGGAGGCATGAGTGACTGTGAGTTTGCCCGAGGGGCTGATACAGAGTGATGGTGAGGCATGCTGAGTGACTGATTCTGATGGATGTTATGCCCGAGGGGCAATTTATGACATATGTTTTTTCCCGAGAGGCTATCTATGTTTTCTGTCATTTCTACAATAAATTACCTTGATTTCTATGGGATTTGTGAGAAGGCACATTTCAAATGATATTTTACTAAGATTTATTTTTAAATTTAGTAAGGTATCGTATTTGTGTTTTCTGAAGGAGGGAGTTCAGTCTATGTGTATTTTATGACTGATTTTATGTGTTTCGTTGGCTTAGACATCATTTACTTTCATTACTGTTGAGGTGGCGTAATCACATTACTTCATGCACCTTGTGTGCAAATTCAGGTGCTGGATTTGAAAGCTAACTGTTTTCTCATTTTCTTGGAGTTTTGTTCGGGATTTTGACGTAGTTGTTTCGCCTCTGAAGCATGCACTCCTTCCCTTCTTATCCTGTTATTTGCTATCAGTTCCTACAACTAGTTGTAGTAAGGAAATAGTAGTACGTGGTATTGTTTTGTAGATGCTCATGACGGTTGACTCCAGGTTTTGGGGCAGTGTATAAACTATATTATTCGTTTTGTTGCTTTAAACTGCTTAATCGGAAGAATTTTGTGTAATATCGAATAGTTACAAATTGAAGGGAAAGTCCTTATGTTGTTTTCCCGGGGGTTTGGCTAGCCTAGTATCATGATAGGCGCCATCACGACCAGCTTCATATTTGGGGTCGTGACAAGCTAGTATCAGAGCCCTAGGTTACATACGACTCACCGGTAATGAGCAGGTTTAGTAGAGTCTTGCAGATCGGTACGTAGACGTCTGTAGTTATCCTCGAGAAGTTGCATAACCCTTAGGAAAAATCTCATTTTCTTGAACTTTGTCGTGCCATCTGTTGATTCCTGAAACTATACTCTATTGTTTTCCTTCTCTCACAGATGGTGAGGACTTGCGCTACTGATTAGGGTGACCAGACACCAGATAGACCCGTGAGAGGCCGAGGCCGCGACGGAGGTCGTGGCAGAGGGAGGGGTGCAGCCCTCGCAGCAGCCGGGGCAGTACCCGTGGATCCACCTAATATTCAGGATCAGGTTCCCGCCGCAGATATTCCAACAGGGCAGGCTCAGGCACCGGCATTGCCTATTGTTACTACGGGTCTTCAGGAGACCGTAGCTCAGATTTTGACTATATGCATCAGCCTTGCCCAGGCAGTCGTTGTATCTACTACTGCTACTTCTCAGGCCGGGGGAGGCACTCAGACTCCAGCTGCCCAGACAATTGAGCAGGTTACTCAGAGCCTTCAAACGCCGGGGGCAGTTCCAGCCCAACCAGTTGCTCCAGTTCAGGACTTCACGGTTCCAACTATGCTAGATGATTAGCAGCGTAAGATGGAGAGATTTAGTAGACTTCAGCCTCTGACATTCAGTGGGGCTGAGGGCGAGGATGCCCAGGGTTTGCTACTTTTTAGTTTTCTGGGGCTGCTTTTACTTGGTGGGAGTCTTATGAGAGGCGTAGGCCCGTTGGTGCAGCACCCCTCACCTGTCAGCAGTTCTCCATTATATTCTTGGAGAAGTATGTTCCCCAGTCTCACAGGGAGGAGCAGCGCAATCAGTTTTAGCAACTGCGTCAGGGGGAGCTATTAGTGAAGCAGTATGAGATGCAGTTTTCAGAGTTGGCTTGTCATGGCACCGAGTTAGTTCCTACTGATAGAGATAGAGGATTAGGAGGTTCGTGGATGGCCTCACTTATCAGCTCCGTATTCCGATGACCATAGAGAGTGTCTTAGGTGCTACTTTCGAGCAGGTTGTTGATTCGGCTTGAGATATTGAGTCAAATCGCCGCCAGGAGCGAGAGGAGACGGAGGCCAAGAGGCCTCGTGAATCTTTTAGTTTCAGCGGTGCTCCTTCCAGAGGATAGTTTCAGCATGGTAGGGGCCGTTCATTCAGGACTCCTTAGTCAGTCCGCCCAGCCTATAGTGGTGCATCTTCGGGGCATGGTCCCCACGGTTCATAGTCGGGCCGTTCTTCATTCAGTGCCTTTCCAGCCCAGGGTGCAGCTCGAGCACCATCAGTTCAGGGGTCCTCCATGCATGGTTCTTCTAGTGGCCATTCTGGTGCTAGGGGTTTCTTTCACTCCCCGTCTATAGCTCCAGGGAGTTGCTTTGAGTGTGGAGAGTTTGGGCATGGGTGGAGGTAGTGTCCTCGTCGTCTTGGTGGTTTTTCTTAGAAGAGGGGTCAGCCCTCGACTTCAGCTCCAGTTACTTCACCACCTGTCCAGATAGCTAGGGGTGGGGGTCAGACATCTAGGGGCCGCCCTAGAAGGGGAGGTTGTGGAGGTGGAGGTCAGGCTTGTATTTACGCACTTCTGGCCAGGCCAGATGCTATGACCTCAGATGTAGTAATCATCGGTATTGTCTCAGTCTGTCGCCCAGATGCTTTGGCCTTATTTGACCCTGTTACTACGTATTCCTATGTTTCATCATATTTTTCCCATTTTCTGGATATGCCCCGTGAGTCTCTAGTTCCATCGGTCCATGTGTCGACTCCGGTGGGCAATACTATTATTGTGGACCATGTGCATCGGTCATGTATGATATCTATTGGGGGTCTGGAGACCTGAGTGGACCTATTGTTGCTCAGCATGGTCGATTTTGATGTGATATTGGGCATGGATTGGTTTTCTCTGTGTCATGTTGTTCTTGATTGTCACGCTAAGACCGTGACATTCGCTATGCCAGGATTTCCGAGGGTTGAGTGGAGAGTTTCTATTGAGTATGTGCCTAGTAGGGTGATTTCCTACCTGAAGGCCCAGTGCATGGTAGATAAGGGGTGTTTATCATATTTGGCTTTTGTGAGGGATGTCAGTGTTGCGGTTTCCACTATTGATTTTGTCCTTGTGGTTCGTGACTTTTCGGACGCGTTTCATATAGACCTGTCTGGGATGCCACCTGACAAGGATATTGATTTTCGTATTGGTTTGGTGTCAGGCACTCAGCCTATTTCTATTCCACATTATCGTATGGCACCAACGGATTGAAGGAACTGAAAGAGCAACTTCAGCAATTCCTAGATAAGGGTTTATTCAGCCTAGTGTGTCACTTTGGGGTGAACCAGTGTTGTTTGTGAATAAGAAGGATGGTTCCATGAGAATGTGTATTGACAACAAGCAGTTGAACTAGGTTAAAATCAAGAATAAGTATCATTTGCCTCGTCTTGATGATTTGTTTGACCAGCTTCAGGGAGCCACGGTGTTATCTAAGTTTGACTTGAGATACGGGTATCACCAGCTGAAGATTCAAGATTCTGATATTCTCAAGACAACTTTCAGGACTCGTTATGGTCACTATGAGTTTATGGTGATGTCTTTTGGGCTGAACAATGCCCTAACAGCGTTCTTGCATTTGATGAACAACGTGTTTCAGCTGTATCTGGATTCCTTTGTTATTGTGTTCATTGATGACATTCGGGTGTACTCTCGTAGCTAGGAGGAGCACGCTCAGCATTTGAGAGTGGTTTTACAGAGATTGAGGGAGGAGAAGTTTTATGCAACGTTCTCCAAATGTGAGTTTTGGCTTGGCTCATTAGCTTTCTTGGGGCACGTGGTGTCCAGTGAGGGTATTCAGGTTGATCCGAAGAAGATAGAGGCGGTGCAGAGTTGGCCCGGACCGTCCTCAGCTACAGATATTAAGAGCTTCCTTGGTTTGGCAGGGAATTACCGTCGCTTTGTGGAGGGATTTTATTCTATTGCTTCTCCCTTGACAAAATTGACCCAGAAGGGTGCTCCGTTCAGGTGGTCGGACGAGTGTGAGGAGAGCTTTCAGAAGCTCAAGGATGTATTGACCTCAGCTCCAGTGCTAGTATTGCCATCAGCTTCAGGTTCTTATACTGTATATTGTGATGCCTCGAGGATAGGAATCAGTTGTGTTTTGATGCAGTAGGGTAGGGTGATTTCCTACGCCTCGTGCCAGTTGAAGATTCATGAGAAGAATTACCCAGTGCATGATCTCGAGCTAGCAGCCAATTTTCACGCCTTGAAGATTTGGCGTCATTATTTGTATGGGGTGCATTGTGAAGTTTTCACTGATCACTGTAGTCTGCAGCAACTGTTTAAGAAAAAGGATCTGAACTTGCATCAGAGGAGATGGTTGGAGCTTCTCAAGAACTATGATATCACTATCCTATATCATTTAGGGAAGGCCAATGTAGTGGCCGACGCCTTGAGTCGCAGAGCAGAGAGTTTGGGGAGTCTAGCATATCTTCCAGTAGCAGAGAGACCTTTAGCACTTGATGTACAGGCCTAAGCGGGTCAGTTCGTGAGCTTGGATCTACTAGAACCCTGCCGGGTATTGGCTTGTGTAGCCTTCAGGTCTTCTCTTCATGACCGGATCAGAGAGCGCCAGTATGATGACCCACACTTGCTCGTTCTTCAGGATAGGGTTCGGCGAGGTGATTCCAGGGATGTAATTATTGGCGATGAAGGGGTTATGCGGATGCAGGGTCGGATACGCGTGCCTAATGTGGATGGGCTCTGAAAGTTAATTCTAGCAGAGGCCCATAGCTCGCGGTATTCCATTTATCCTGGTGCCGCGAATATGTATCAGGATCTGAGACAACATTATTGATGGAGGTAGATGAAGAGAGACATTGTTGAGTTTGTGTCGCGGTGTCTCAACTATCAGCAGGTAAAGTACGAGCACCAGAGACCAGGAGGATTGCATCAGAGGTTGGATATCCCGGAGTGCAAGTGAGAGTGGATCATATGGACTTCCTAGTTGGGCTTCCACGGACTTCGAGGAGGTTTGATGCTATTTGGGTTATTGTGGATCGGCTGACCAAGTCCGCGCACTTCATTCCTGTTGGTACTACTTATTCTTCAGAGCGGTTAGTTGAGATTTATATCAGGGAGATTGTTCGATTGCATGGGGTTCCAGTTTCTATCATTTCCGACAGAGATACCCAGTTCACATCTCAGTTTTGGAGGGCCGTGCAGATGGAGTTAGGTACTCAGGTTGAGTTGAGCATAGCGTTTCATCCTCAGACCTACGGGCAGTCGGAGTGTACAATTCTGATTTTGGAGGACATGTTGCGTGCGTGTGTCATTGATTTTGGAGGTTCATTGGACCAATTTCTGCCACTCGTGGAGTTTACATATAATAAAAGTTATCAGTCGAGTATCCAGATGGCTCCGTATGAGGCCTTATACGGTAGGAGGTGTAGATCTCCGGTTGGTTGGTTTGAGCTGGGTGAAGCCAGGATATTGGGCACAGATTTGGTTCGAGATGCGTTGGATAAGTTGAAGTTGATTTAGGAGCGGCTTCGCATGGCGCAGTCTAGGAAGAAGAGTTATGCAGACCGGAAGGTCCGGGATGTGTCTTTCATGGAAGGAGAGAAGGTATTGCTGAAGGTGTCACCCATGAAGGGTGTTATGAGATTCGGGAAGAGGGGCAAGTTGAGTCCCCGGTTGATTGGGCCTATTGAGGTGCTTTAGAGGGTTGGAGAGGTGGCTTATAAACTTTCTCTGCCACCCAACTTATCGAGTTTTCATCCGGTGTTTCATGTGTCCATGCTTCGGAAGTATGTTGGGGACCCATGTCATGTTTTGGACTTCAGCACGGTTCATCTTGAGGGTGATATGTCATATGAGGTAGATCTAGTGGCTATTTTGGGTCGTGAATTCAGAAAGTTGAGATCAAGGATATAGCTTCACTGAAGGTTCAGTATAGAGGACAACCGGTGGAGGATGACACCTGGGAGACCGAGCAAGAGATGCGGAGAATATATCCTCACTTATTTGAGACTCTAGGTATGTTTCTAGACCAGTTTGAGGACGAACTTTTGTTTAAGATGGGGAGAATGTAACGACCCGGCCAGTCGTTCCGTGAGATTAGCCCCGCTTCCCCCATTTCAGCTTTGTTATGTGCTAGTTAGCCTAATTATGATGTGTTGGGTCGGTTGGTTCGGGTTCAGAGTGGTCGTGGTGAGAACTGAGACACTTAGTCTCTTAAGTTGGCCTTATGGTTAGAAAAGTCAACCGGAGGTTGACTATTAGGTAAACGATTTCGGAATGAGGGTTTGGTGGCTCAGATAGCTTCGCTAGGTGATTTGGGATTTAGGAATGTGATCAAAATGTGGTTTTGATGTCTGGAGTAGAATTAGGGTTGAATTGGCAAAATTGAGTTTTTGACGATTTTCGGTCGGCAGTGGAAAATAGGCTATCGGGGTCGGAATGGAATTTCAGAAGTTGGAGCAGGTTCGTAGTGTCATTTTGGACGTGTGTGCAATTTTTCAGGTCATTCGGATGTGTTTTGGTTGGTTTCGGCATCGTCGGTGATTTTTCGGAAGTTTTAGAAATCTTAGGCTTGAATCATGGGTTGAATTGGAGTTTCAATATTATTCGGATGGCCCTCGGGGACTTTGAAGTGGGAAAAACGCAGCTTAACTGCTGCTAGTGTTGCCCCTCTGGTGTGGCCGCACCTGCGGATGGTTGAGCGCAGGTGCGAGAGCCGCATGTGCGAGAAAGGGGCTCATGTGCAGATTCTTGTAGGCTGGAGGAGTTCCGCAGGTGCGAGGGTTAGGTGCGAAGGTTTGGATTTTGAGTGGTCTGCAGGTGCACACCTGGGACGACATGTGTGCGTAAATGATCGCAGGTGTGCGACCTCTGGACAGGAGAGTATAAATACCAGCCTTCGCGATTTTGAGCCATTTCTTCAATATTTTCATCCGGGATTAAGCTTTGGGAGAGGGTTTTGAAGGAGGAAATCAAGAGGACTTCGTTGAGGTAAGATATTTGAACCTAAAACTCGTTTCCATGTGATTTTTGGACTGAAATAAGGTGAAATTAAGGGAAAAATCAGTGTGTAAATTGGGTGTTAGGGCTTAGAAAATTGGGGAATTTAATTGAGTAATTGAAGGGGAAATTGTGGTCCGATTTTGATGTTATTGGTATTTATAGAATCGTGGGAGGATAAGGATTCCGGCTTTTTGATTTTTATCGAATTTCGAGACGTGGGTCGGGGGGTCGGGTTTGGGAAATTTCGGGATTTGTACCTAATTGTGATAATTTTTGGATGGGTTTCGTCTCCCTAGCATATTTTGATGTTATTAATCCGGTTTTGAATAGATTCGGAGCATTTGGGAGCCGATTCGAGGGGCAAGAGTATCACATAGTAGTTTTCGGGCCGTTTTGAGGTAAGTAATGACTGTAAATCTTGTCTTGAGGGTATGAAACCCTGGACTTCGTATTTTCTCACTATTTTTGGAGTGGCGCACATGCTGGATGACAAGTGTGTGGCGGGCACTGATAGGGGGATTGTGACTTCACCCATCCCGTGGCAACTATTGAGTTGCGTATTTGAATCTAAATCATATGATATTTCATGTTAAAAAGATTTTTTCTATGTTTTGGGCAGAATGTCGTACTTGGGTCTCGTGCCATGTATATGGACCCCTAGGGGGCTTTTACTGTTGTTCCTCACTATATTGACTTATGATTTACACCCAGACATATTATGTATAACTGTATTCGAAACTCAGTCTTATTTACACTATTTTGAGATATAGAATGATATTTTGGGTCGATTACCTCGTTTTACTGATAGCCCGAGTGGCTTTTTGAGAGATTTTTGACTGAGTGTGGCCGAGGGCCTATGTTGTGAGGATGCTATGGGATCTGGGTGCACGCCACAGAATGATACATTTTTCATGATATGTGAGAGGCCGAGGGCCTGAATGATTATGCCAGGAGATGGCTTGATATTAACGTTGGGACTATAGGAGCCCCTCCGGAGTCTGTACACACCCCAGTGAGCGCAGGTACCTACTGAGTGCGAGTGCCGAGTGCCGAGTGACGAGTGATTGGGAGGCATGAATGACTGTGAGTTTTCCCGAGGAGATGATACAGAGTGATGGTGAGGCATGTTGAGTGACTGATTCTGAGGGATGTTATGCCCGAGGGGCAATTTATGACATATGTTTTTGCCCGAGAGGCTATCTGCATTTTCTATCATTTATATATTAAATTACCTTTATTTCTATGGGATTTGTGAGAAGGGACATTTCAAATGATATTTTACTAAGATTTATTTTTAAATGTTGTAAGACATCGTATTTGTGTTTTCTAAATGTTGTAAGATTTCTCTGTGTATTTTGTCACTTCTTTTACGTGTTCCGTTGCCTTAGATATTATTTACTTTCATTATTGCTGAGTTGGCGTATTCACATTACTCCCTGCACCTTGTGTGCAGATTTAGGTGTTGGATCTGAGCGCTAGCTATTTTCACATTCTCTTGGAGTTTGGTTCGGGAGTTTGAGGTAGTTGTTTGGCGTCCGCAGCATGCCCGCCTTCCCTTCTTATCCTGTTATCTGATATCATTTCCTAGAACTGGTTGTAGTAAGGAAATAGTGGTACGTGGTATTATTTTGTAGATGTTCATGACGGTTGACTCCAGGTTTTGGGGCAGCGTATAAACTATATTATTCGTTTTGTTGTTTTAAACTGCTTACTTGGATGAAATTTTGTGTAATATCGAATAGTTACGAATTTAAGGGAAAGTCCTTACGCCGTTTTCTGGGGGTTTGGCTAGCCTAGTATCATGATAGGCACCATTACGGCCGGCTTCGTTTTTGGGGTCGTGACATATTCCTCCGTTTATCACGCGTCAATTTGACTAATTTTAAGCGCTAAATTATAACTTATATACATAACCACTTATTAAATTTCATATTTTAATAATTTATATTTTTTTATGAATCATTTAAGCAAATCTAGTTATACTATATTCCTCTGTTTATCACGGGCCATGTTACTAATTTTAAGAGTTAGAATATAACTTATATACATTAATCATTTACTAAATTTCGTATCTCAAATAATTCAAATATTTTTTTCAGAATCGTAGTAAATTTAGTTTTGATATTATTCCTTCGCTTTTCAAGGGTCAATTTAACTAGCTAGAACGATTAACTTCAACATTATACAAAACTTACATTTTTTTATTTTATAGCTTAAAATATTATTTAGTAATATTTATGTGATCGTTTCAAGTTGTGTATACTCAGTGGTATGGGGTAGACGTACAATAATTTATACTTTTATATATGTTTTTATTGATTGACGCGTACGCACGTGTAACACATATGTAAAGCATGTACACTAATAACTTATAACTAATATAAATTAATGTATTTACTAAATATTTCATATCTTAATAATTTGCATTTTATACTTCTGAATCATTTAAATTAATCTAGTTATACTATATTCCTTCATTTATCATGCGTCAATTTCACTAATTTTAAACGCAAGATTATAACTAATATACATTAATCTAGTGGATCTCTTACTTTTATAGTAAACAAAGAGCCATAAAGTAGAGAAAGTATATAGATTGCCAAAGTTTTGTTTCGTCGAGAGAATTTCTTTTATAATTTCATTCCAAAGTAAAGTTTATAATTTTGATTTGTTAAATAATTATATAAATGAGCGTGATATAGACAGCCAACCTTGATGCAAGCATCAGTGACTGATTCTACAGCTTGAACCCATGACCTATAGCTCACGCAGAGACAACTTTACCATTGCTCTAAAATTCCGTAATAACATTAATCGTAAAATTATCCTTTATATCCTTGAATATTTTATTTAATTAACACTGCACTAATTTGAGAAAATAGTAAGAACACAATTCTAGATTGGGAATGGTTGTAGTTTTTCAGAAGTCTGAGCCCCATAACAATCTAAGCCAATCAGGGTGAGACTAATCAATTCCAGGCAAGGATAACAAAAATGCAATTAAAAGCTATAGATTGGATTTTGAATCAGTGAACATATTTTCCTTTTATTATTACGATTACTTTTCCAGAAACACTTACTTATCACAAATGTATGGTAATTTTATAATTTATCATATACTGTAAAATGTAGTTTTGTATACACTATACATGCACAACAATTGGTACTAGTACTAATAATGTTGATCTCTACGTTCATATTTCCTAGCCCAAACATATTTTCCATTAATCATGAACTTAGCAATAGGACAGCTGCTCAAAATCTGATCAACGATTGAAACATCTCGAACCACCATTCGAGCATACAATGAATGATTTGATGTAGTCACTGGGACCATATGAATGTCCTCAATACAATCACTATATTTAGAATTGAAGAGCTCAATCACCTCCGCTTCAGTCACAGGGTAACCTTTTGAGAATGTCAAGAATAGAGTCCGATCTTCTACTGGTACTACAGGATTTAAGGACCAAAAGCTATCCAATGGTCCATTTTTAGTCGGGATAATGAAGTCTAGGGTCCTTGGAACAACTGTTATTGCACCAAATNCGTCGGTATAATGTAGTCTAGGGTCCTTGGAACAACTGTTATTGCACCAAATGTTGAATTTAGGAGAATTCTTGATCTCCCTGGAAAGAGTTGGAGTAAAATATCTGCAAACACGATAGAACAAACATTGTTCAAGTAATGTTTTATTCCACTTATCATCGTAAACCTTGTTTGATACACAATTTGGAAAGAAATGTCTCTATCCATTATTAGAGTAGTGAGTGGCATGTCCTGGCCTCCAAGATTAGCCATCGGGGGGACCATCGACTGCAGACATTTCAAGCATGTCAAAGCTTCTTTAGATAATGAGTTTACGACTAAATTCGGTGTCTTTGAAATCTTTACAGCTGCATTTGTAAAATGAGCATGGTTTTGTAGCCAAAACCACAAAGCCATGACTAACAAGGACTCAGCTGGATCACGATTTAGGATCATGACCAGCCGTATGAACAGGTCTCTATCATTAAAATGGAAAGAGTGAAGGTTTTTTAAGGTAATCTTTGGTGATACCATTGTTGAAAAATAGAACTGGAAAATTCTTGTGTGTGTATATTTATTGAAAAACAGAACTAGAAAATTCTTATGTGTTTATATATATATATTTGGGTGGCCTTATAGCATTTATATAAACCCAGAAGGGGTTGGCTTTTAATATGTTACCATCTATAAACTTTTCATTTCCATACAGGAAAATTCCAAATTCTTTTTTTGTAGTGGATTAACTAAATATATACTCTAGATTTTTTGGTAGATATTATATATTGACCAAAAAAAGATAGAATGTTATTAATGTATACCATTTGGATTTGGCATCTTGTGATTTACTAGTAATTTTTATGACTAGAATTAGATTAGCTTCTAGTAAAAATGAAGGTGGAATTTAATCTGGGCACACACAGGTAAATTGTATATGTATTGTAATAACCTGATCGGTTGTTTTGCTTTATAGAACCACGTTCCCCTAAATAAGACTCCATGTATGTGCTTGTCGTGCCCTTTTTTTCTCGCGAAATTCAGTTTCGACATGTGAAAACTCTTTTAACGAGGCATTAAAAGAAGAGAGACGCCACCTAACGATTTTAAGTTGCGTTAGGGCACCTATTTACAAATGATTCCTTTTTAACTAGTCTACATCACCAAAGACCGGGTAAGGGCTCAAGTTACCTCAAGGAGAAGGTGTTAGGAACTCCTCGAGGTCCACAATTGTGGGTCTCGGCCGAACATCAAATTATATGGATTAGTCTATGTGATCAAATAAACAAAGAGAGAAAAAGTTTAAGAATTTTATTATAAAACATTTTAATAGAGGTGTACAACTATTTTGATTATAATAAGAAAGAAAGAAGGGGGGTCCTATGTTTTTTAGCCTAAAGGATAACCCCGTGCAACATAAATAATATTTCGTAACAGATAGGGTGTTACTCATATTATTCAGCAGGCACAAACTATCATCTCATGCTACCCGATTACTATGTCAAAGTTGTTTACCTAAAAGCGCTCTAATTCAATTTTAAGTCGTTCCCTATGCGTGCATTACTCGTCCCATACCTATGGTCCAGGAGGTTTTGGACCTCTATTTGGATGGTTCTAGACCTTATCTAGGCTTCTCAAAATGTAAAAACTAGGCGACAAACAAAACATCTAAAGAGTTCACATAGATGCAACTAAAGGCTCACGTTGACCTCCACACAAACACGCAAACACGTATATCAATTGAGAATTGGCAAAATCCAGAATCCTAAACCTATATCTTGTTTTCTAGGCGCTCAAAGTATGCAGGTAAATTTCAGATGTAGGATATTACAAGTTGGTTATTGAAAGTTTTAAGTTACCAACCCTATATGTACGATGCATAGGTGATCTACGCAATTGGGTATAACAGAATCTGCTGGAAAGAGTCCCAGAATTATCCAGATTATCCTAACAGTGTCGCTCAGGAACAATGTTTAAGTATCGAGCAATTATTTCCTATAGGCAGGATCTCTAATAGTTGACACTTAAAACTCGTTTTATTTATACTTAGTCCTATAAACAAGATTTCTAGTGAACAACACGATACAATAGCAGATGAAGTGATCAAAATCCTATAAGCATATTTTCTAGTGATTAGCTATAGTGAATTGAAGGAAAATTCATTGACATTTGTTCCTATAGGAAGTTTGCTAATGCGGTTGAAAGTAGGTATGCAAATTGAAAGAGTTCTCACTTCCTATGGGCATGCTGTTTAATAACACATAACATTTGAACTCGTGTTTAATGGTAAACAGATAGTGTGTGTGCTTCTCCTAATGGCATGATCTCTATAGTGCTCATGTAATCGAACAACACATATAGCAAACACATTATCAAGTCCTATAGGCATGTTACCTACCCATTACATGTAGATCTTAAGTTCTACCCATTCCTTTTTACTAAAACCCCAATTGTTTATACAAAGGTTATAACATGCCCAATAATGAGTAAAAGAGTACAAATATTACACAACAGTGATAATAGGCCTACAATAGGCCCAAATAAGAATACCCAGCATTGCATGGGCCTTCAGTAACTCTTACACAAAATACCCAGGCCTTCAACAAAGATCCACATTCATACACGACCCAGGGATCCATAGAGGAGTCCAAAACCAATTTACTCAACCATAGCACCAAGTGTTGCACCATTTAAATCAACCAATTCAGGTACACAACAAATAACAGGGGGAATTAGAGTGAAGAGGAACATTTTGGAGATTGAGGGAGTGACTAAGGACCAAGCCCTAGTGTGTCAGAGTTCACAAGGGTCTCAATTGGAACCTGAGCAGTGCTCACACTAGGGACCCAACAATAGAACCTAGGTAGCCTTGGCTTTCAGCCGACTAAGAATGGGGAGTTTATAATAGCATAAGTCGCATGTAAATATAGTGGACATAAGTTGGGGGATACACTCATATCCTAAAGTAGACATAGCCAAGTTGAGCATACAGAACTGCCAATCAAGCAGGTCATAGGACTTGTTCAGTAGGACTTGAACATTTAGAAAAGTAGCACATGACAAACACATATTGAGAAAGAGTTAGGGGGGTGAACAGGTTTGCAAAGTTTGACAGAAGTTAACACTAGCAGGTTGAGACCTAAGAAATCCAATTTATGCTAAGTAGACATCTTAGTATCATAAGACAAACATGTTAACTCTCCTCAGGAAGCAGAATTGCATTGAATCATGATAGGGAGCACACATTATGATAGGCCAAGCAATCACCGAAGGAACAAGGGATTAAGACATATTGGGGTGTATATTAGCAAGGAAGCAAGATCACAGTTGAAGGAAAAGGTCTTATAACATTAAAATACATTAGATATGCAAAACAAACATCACATAGATTCTAAACAGAGTGAAAAAGTAAACTCATGTCAAATAGCACATGTAAGTATCCTAGCATTGACATAGGAGACTAATTACTTAAGAAGGTCTATGTTATGCTAAGTGTAGGTCCTAATCATCCTAATTTGGCAATTGGGCAGCATTTAGCAGGTTACAACTACTAGTGAATCAGGGAGGGGATAAAATATGCTAAAAGGCATACTGATAGAGAGCAAGGTCAAACATGTTATATAGGCAAGCTATCACCACAACAATTCTGAATATGTGCCATACAGTAGGTGTACATATTCATGCTTTTCGACTCGCTACACTAGTCAACTAAAAGAAGTACAAGTTATGCTAGTAAGACCTATTCAAGTAACAAGATTGATAGCAAAAGACTAAGTTAAACACCAAAAGATGCTAACAAGTGTAAGAGTCCTAAACAGTAATAGATTTAACACATTGACTGGTCAAAGTTTAATAGAACTAGGTTTAGGCATGCTTTAAGCTAAAGGTTAAAGAGACCTAAAGAATTAAAGGAAACAAACGAAATTACACACAAAACAGTACAGAAAAACATATTGAACTGGCTAACTTTAGGAATGAAAACATATACAAACTAAAAATACTTAGGAATGAAACTGCAAAGTATAGTGACTCATCAGTTAAGCGAAGAACAATAAAGAATAAATTTCCACAGAAAACCCAGAATCCCTAATGCGTCAAAGTTCCCAAGAGCTTCGATGAACTCAAGGCAGTGCTCGCACCAGGAACGAGTTAAGATGTTAATGGCCTTGGTTTTCAACCGGCCAGTACAGAATACCAAGCAAGAGAGTAGCCAAAACCCCAAATTTTAGTAAAATATCGATTTCAAAGTCCGTCCCAAAAGGGAAAATGAGAGGGTTTATATAGTAGTCAAAAATCAGGAAAACATATAAGGAAATAGAGTAAAATAAACAACAAAGAAGGAAAATACACATGCAAGTCCATTTGAAATCAATTTAAGAGAGAAAATATGGTAAACCCTAGTTGTTAGGGAAAGTGCAAATCAGCAAAATCCAAACAAAATCGGACTCACACAATGTAGAATAGAACGTGTGTAGACAAAATATGGTCCATATTCAAGAGATAGGAATCAATCGGACACAATAGGAGAAGTAGTACTTGCCATGTTTAGGAAATTACTAGGTGATACCATAGAGAATCAACCAGTAGCGTAAACACACAAATATGGTAAGTAAATTAGCGGAGAATCCCATTAGAAGAGGGATTAGAAGAGGGGTTTAGAGTGGCGACGATTAGGGTTCTTCAAAGAGGGGGAGAGTTTTAGGGCGACGAATTTAGAGGGAATGGGATTAGGGTTTGGGGTTGGGTGATTTAAAAGGGGTGATTAAATGTGGGTTGTTTATCTTAGAGATCGACGACCAGGATTTTAAAAGGGGCTTGGGTCGGGTTAATTAAATGGGTCGCGACCGGTTTGTGATGGGGTTATTGGGTTAGTGTATTGGGCTTGTTTGGTCCGAAAATTTAACTCAAAACTGGGCTAGCTTTTAAAAATAGAAATCAAAAGAAAAATAATTTAATAAAATAGCTAAATAAATATATAAAAATTCTACTTATGTAAATTAATACTTCAAACAATAATAGGAGACTATAAAAAATGCAAAATATTATTTGACCCTAAATAAAATATCAATTGCAATAAGAATGCAAAATATAGGCTATTATTGTAAATTTATGTGAATAGCCTAAAAATACCATTGTAATTATATAAATATGGGGTGAAAATATTAATAAAATGTATTAGGAATGCAAATAATAATTTTAAGTGATTAAACCATCACAACTAATTTAAAAGGGTAATTACTGAATTTTTATGTAAATAAATGGAATAAAAAATTAATTTAAAAGCTCTAAAATTATGGAAAATTATAAGGAGTACTTGTGTAAATAGTGTGAATTAAATAACAATGCAAAATATAATATTTTTAAAGCATTTATTTTATTTAAAAATATATGAGACGAAAAATTGAGTATCAACAGTACTTTTACTGTTTTATGACTTGCGGGATTCGGGTTGAAATCATAACAATTAGTTCCTTAAGGTTGGCAAAAAAGGCTAAGTTTGACTTTAGCAACATTTTGAGAAAACTACCATGGAATTGGGATTTGACGGTTCCAATAGGTTCCTATGATGATTTCAGACTTGGGTGTATGCTTGGATCAGGTTTTGGATAACCTGGGAGCGTTTCAACTCCTAATATCGAAAGTTGGTTCTTTGAATATTTTGAAGTCCTTAAATTTGGTCTGGAGTACGTTTTGGTGATATCGAGATCCGAATGGCATTCCGAGATTGGGATAGTTCTGTATGGGGAACTAAGACTTTCCCGCAAAATTTGGTGTTATTCCTAGTAGTTTAAGTATGATTCGGCGCGTTTGGAGCAATCTGGAAACTTGAAGTTCATATTTTGATTCAATTTAGTTTTAGGGTGTGATTCTTCATTACGTTGTTGATTTTCGCGTTTGGAGAGTTCGAGCAGGTCCGTATCATGTTTACAAACTTGTTGGTGCCTTTAGATGGGGTTCCAAGTGGCTCGGGTGAGTTTCGGACTCCTCGGAGCAAAGCTTAAAAATGAGAAATTCCAGTTATGGTTTTCTTCTTCGCGAATGCGGAAGGACTCTCACGTTCGCGATGAAGGAATTGGGGCTGAGGGATTTTTGTGCTACACGTTTGCGATAGCTAGTCCGTGTTCGCTAAGGCCTGGGAAATGTAACCATCCTGTTCGCGTGAGGCAACTCGCGTTCGCGTAGAGGAGCTAAGAGGGTTTGGGCCGTTGTTGTTCTTCGCGTTCACCAAGGTAGGAAAAGCCAGCTTTTGTGTTTGCGATACCACTGTCACTTTCACGATGAGTCATCTCCAGAGGCCAGGGTTGTTTGCCTTCGCGAAAGTGAGGCCTATTTCATGTTCGCGAAGAAGGAGGCAGCTGGGAATTGTATTTTTAAATCGGGACTTAGGCGTTTTTGGGGTCATTGATTGCACTCTTTGGCGATTTTAGAGCTTTAAAGAAGGGTATTTCAACCTACCTTAAGGTAAGTATGTTACATCCCGTACTTTAATATTATATTAGTTGTAGTAATCCATATGAGCTAGAACGGATTAAGACCATTCATGAGATTATAGAGAATTTTTGACTATAAGACTCCGTAAGTATAACAACATTGATACCATTAGATACATTTTGATATGGTATTTATTTTGAGTGGAACATTTATTGTAGAAAACTATTTAAAAAGCATAATTTTATATAGTTATTAATATCACTACTTTCGAAAATGCTTTAAATTATACATATAATATAAGAAAGTTTATGAGATTTTCTTTACTGTAAAGATAGAAATTATTTTCTCACAAGAAAAGAAGGTTATCTTTTTACCATTTTAAGAATTAAGCGTACAAGAATTTTTACTCTTTATATGAGATTAGGAAAATTATAAGTTGAGAATTATCTTATACTACATTTTATGTACTCTTCTATAATGGTCATGTGGTACTATATAAAATAACATAAAATGTAATGTTATTCCATAAGTGATTCTACTCTTAGCAGTTAAGGATGCCTATGTTATTCGTTCCGGTAATGTTATATTCAAGCATGTCTACGTATGTCCCTATTACCTATTGAGGTATTTAATTGAGAAGTTAATGTTTATAATATAGTGATACATGTACATGCAACTTCATGCATTTACCACCGTGCTACGGCCGGTCGGGCAATTACTATCGGTTGGGCAGTTATGTATCATTATTTACTGCCGGTTGGGCAGACAAGCATATTCATTTACCACCGAGCTACGGCCGATTTGGCAGTTACATATTTACCACCGAGCTATGGCCGGTTGGGAAGTCATGCTTTTACCACCAAGCTACGGCCAGTTGGGCAGTTACACATTTAACATCGAGCTACGGTCGGTCGGGCTGTCATGCATTTACCAACGTACGAAAGCCGGTCGGGCAATTACCACTTATCAGTTGGGCAGTCATGCATCATACGATATGGATAATTGTCTCAAAATGAAGCATTATATATATATATATATATATATATATAAGTATAATGAGTACGCATATACGGTGGCACTTCATAGATTCAGGTTGATTCTTGCATGTCTTTAATTAATGTTGAATTATGGTTATGTTTCAGTTCTGCCTTACATTCTCAGTACATTATTCGTACTGACATCCTTTTGTTGGGAACGCTGCATTCATACCTGCAGGTATAGATAATCAATTTGACGACCCCTCATAGTAGACAAGATTAGCATTCAGCAAAGAATCGGCAAGACTCGACCTCATTCAGAGTGCAACCGAGTATATGAATCATCGTGTCAGGGTTTTGCTACAGACTTATGGATAGGTCGGTACCCTATCCCATTTGATGTCAAATAAACTTAGAGGCTTTGTAGACAGAAGTTCGTTTTGCACAGTATTTTGGAGGCCTTGACGGCCCATATATATTAATGTTTTAAGAAAAACGGCATAGTGATTTAGGGTTTCCCACTTACACTTGTACATTATGAGTTATGGAAATGTTGGCCCATGATAGTTACAAAAGGAATGAGTTCAGCCAACTCGACCTATGTATGTTCTAGTTCTGGTCGAATGATCATGAGTTACACAGTGGTTCGCTTGGGCCAGCTCGACACCGGATGCCAGCCACGCCTCCCCAGGTTTGGGGCGTGACAGAGTAATATCTACCTAACATGAGTTTAATACATAGATTATGTGTAGATTTTATCACAAACATTTATGGTAATCATGGGTTTAGATGAAAAAACATATGTTTTGGTAAAACATGGGATGTTGCCACGAAAATGGTTATGGAATTTGGTGAAAATCATATATTTTAGTTCATGAGGTTATGGGTAACAACTTTCTTCGAAAATATCCGAAATCCGAGCACGTGGGCCTGAGGGTGAATTTTAGGAATCTTACATTTAGGGTTGGTTAACCTCGTTAATAGTTGGAATACAAACTTTTGAGCATGTATTGATTGGTTTATATATTATTTGATTATTTTTTGATTGTTCGGTACCAAATTGAGGGTTTGAGCATATTCTTGGACCGTAAAGCAGGCTTTGAGACGAGGTAAGTCTCTTTTCTATCCTTGTAAGAAGGAATTTACCTCACAGGTGAATTAATTAATATGTGTATCTCTTTGTGGGGGGATACTGTTGGTCTCAAACGCACACGCAAGTGTACGTGGTCATAGAAAGTAATATAATGTTAAATCGAATGTCGAACCCACAGGGACTTGTGTAAACTACTTACTAATTCACTATAATTATTATTTAATCAAGCCAAAATAAAATCAAGGAATGTAACTATTTTATACTACGATTCTATGAAATAACTAATGGTCAAGTAAAGAGAGTATTGTTGTGCGTATTCAGTAGAGACAAATATTCCAGGGTTGTGATCAATTCACCACTCATATTGCATTCTAACTAACTCTCCCTTTCATATAATTCACTCATGGTTGCTAATTATTTGATAATTGCTCTCATAGCCTTCTCCCGAAGAACTACACGCCTATTCTCAATATATTAACGCCTGTATTCCTATGACATTAATCTATTAGAACGCACTAAGATTACGAGGTTTAATTAAGCATGGTGGATAGGTATATTCCTATCCTAACCACAAATCTGCTCCCCTGAAGGGTTAAGATCGCGCTCTCTTCAATTCTTCTCTAATCTATATACGACTTTCCCAAGCATAACATAGATAGTATATAGAACCTAACTGCTGGCTAGACAATTAAGAAATTAAATGCAAAATTGAAGAAACAACCATATATTGAGTGAACTATAATCAAGGTTAAATTAATGTCGAATAACAATATTCATGGCTAAACCACAACCCCAGAACAATGCGTGTTTATCCACTCATTCTAGAATAAAACAATTGCATAAGTGTTGCATAAATTGAAAATACTAGAATAAGATGAAGAAAACTGAGAAATCCTTTGCTTCCTAACGATCCCGTGTGTATATTCTCTCCAAAAATGGCATCCTCCCCTCAAAGTTGTGTTTTTGGGCCTATTTATATGTTTGGGACAAACCCTAACCGTGTAAGAGACTTCTATTCAAATCGGGAAACACTTAAAACCTTCAAAACTCCGATTTGACCGGACCAGGGACAAGGCTTTGTGGCCCAAACGCTGGGAAAAAGCATGGTCAGGCCTAGTGTTAGGGCTCTAACGCCCCCCAGATGCCTGGCCATGCCATGATTTATAGCCCAAACGCCCAGCTAGAGCCTGGTATGACCAGGCTTTACAGCTCAAACGCCCGGCTATAGCCCGAGTCACTCCTTTTCGACTCTTGAGCGTATTTTTGACGTTTATGAATCCATTTAGCTCGGCTTCCATCTCCAATTCACCTACACATGAAATAGACTCCATTATGCACATACGACGTGTATTTTTATCATTAACGCACATAAAATGTAAGGTACATAATGCTTTAAACCATGAATTCTAGCCACGCATCAACACCCCACACTTAGACTCTTGCTCGTCCTCGAGCAATGGGACAATCTACTACCCTTCAACACGTACACATTGCATTATCAAGGAGTATTTTACTTTTCAATAACACACCCTACCCCTTAACTATGATCGATACCGGCAATCAAGTATGAACATACAAAATTTCACATTCTTTCCCTTTTTTAAACATTCCCAAGTATAACAATTTAATTAATCATACCAACAACCTAATTGCAACCACCCAACCTCAAGAGTCAACTTGCAACTACTAAGCCCACTCAATTCACGCACCTACCCAACAAGAAAGTTACAACATTACCAATCATTCATGAGATCATGTGCCCTCACCAACAACAAAAGACTGAATATAACTAGTCCACACATTCAACTTTGGTTTTGAACATAATTTAAGGACATCACACAATTGAACAAATTCACTCACTCTCACAAAGAATTCATATGCATTTCGTGGTCGTACCATAAGCTTGCTCGTAGTGTAGATCTCCACTAATTCAAGTTAGCCAAATCTAGGATCAATTAGGACTTTTAAGGTTGTAATGTAGGCTANTAGTCCACACATTCAACTTTGGTTTTGAACATAATTTAAGGACATCACACAATTGAACAAATTCACTCACTCTCACAAAGAATTCATATGCATTTCGTGGTCGTACCATAAGCTTGCTCGTAGTGTAGATCTCCACTAATTCAAGTTAGACAAATCTAGGATAAATTAGGACTTTTAAGGTTGTGATGTAGGCTAAGGGACGGGTAGGATATATTTAGGAATAGTGACTAACCCTCTTAATCACTTTAGTACACTACCTTCACAACTCAACACATATTCTTCTCAACAAATTCTCTTGCCACTATTCATATTCAACATAGCCCTTTTTCAATTAAGCACTTCTATATTTTCACTAGCACAAATTAA